>CM017194.1:16150801-16362672 GCA_004837865.1 Musa balbisiana | reverse complement strand
TATCAACAAGAAAGATTCTGATTGATGATAAATAGATCAAATGAGTGCTTATTAAATTCACTGCATGATAAATATACAAGCGAAGGAGAACCCGATTGAAAAAAAAGGAAGATTCACATTTCACAATTGGATCTGAATAACTGGAAAAGTGGAAACACGACCAGATATAATTTTCGCCTCTTTTCCATGAATGTGACTCTTATTGACAAGGATCATGTTTCAAGTACTTACTACCAACCTCAAACTTTTCTAAGGTTTCTTTGAGTAGCAAGTTTTCCTTTCTTAAGTGCCTCTAAGTGTTCATACTTATTGCATGGAGTCAAGGAAGGATTATCATGCTTAAATTTTTTAAAATCAATATTTAAAAGGGTTTGCTCCTTTTCCAAGAATTATACTTTTTACTCAAAATTCTACATTCATCAAACAATTCATGAAAAGCACTTAAAAGCTCATCGAAAGATAAATTTGCATTTAATGAACTCTTATCTCATCTTCGATAGCTATTAGTGTACACTTAGTGATCTCTTTATTGCTTTGTTCTTCACCTTTCGAATCGCTCAAGTCATCCCATATCACTTGAGCGTTGTCTTCTTCTTGGTTGCTTCTTCTTTATTGAGGACATTCGCTTTTGAAATGTCCCAGCTTCATGCATTCGTAGCATATAACTTATTCTTTCTTGGGTTTCAATTTTGTTTTTAGTATCATTTTTTAGATTATTTCTTTTTATAAATTTTTTAAACTTTCTTGTTAAGAGGTGCCAAGTCACTATCATAGTCCTCATCACTAAATTTTCTTTTAAGTGGTCTTCATGAATTCTTAGTGTGAGATTCTTCCTATTCTTTGGAAGTTTGTTCTCAAGCTCTTCATGAGTATTGTAAGTCATGTCATAGGTCATTAATGACTCGATAAGTTCTTCGAGAGGGAAACTATTTAAGTTCTTGGCCTCTGAATGGTCGTTACTTTAGAGTCCCAACTCTTTGGAAGGGTTCTCAATATCTTATTAACAAGTTCGAAATTAGAAAATCTTTTACCAGGTCCTTTTTTTACCATTGACGATATTTGTAAACTGGGTGTATATGTCTCCAATAGTCTCACTTGGTTTCATCCGAAACAAATCATAAGTTAGGACTAAAAGATAATTTTGGACTCCTTTACTCTACTAGTGCCTTCGTGAGTAATTTCGAGTATGTGCCAAATATCAAAAGTCATTTCATAAACAAATGTTCGATTGAACTCATTTTTATCTAAAGTGCAAAATAAGACATTCATAGCCTTGGCATTTAAAGTGAAAGTCTTCTTCTCTAACTCATTCCAATCATTCATTGGAAGAGAAGACTTTTGAAAGCCATTTTCCATAATGTTCCATAACTCAAAATCCATAAAAATTAGAAAAATCCTCATTCTAGTCTTTCAATAGGTGTAATTTGTCCCATTGAATATGGATGGGTATGTAATTGAGTGACCCTCTTAATTGCCCGCAAATGTCATCTCTCTTAGGTTTCATACCAAAATGAGAGTGACCTTGCTTTGATGCTAATTGTTAGGATCAAAAGTGACAATAAGAGGAGGGGTGAATTAGTGCAGTGGAAAAATTATCGATTTTGTAAGATATTCGTGCATTGAAACCAATCTCGGAAAGTGCTTGACTTTAGAGTAAATGAACTAGTAATTAACTTAGAAAGTAATGATAATAATAAAAGCAGAATGAAAATGAGCACACTAGAATTTATAGTCGTTCAGTCGTTGTGACCTATATCCACTTTCGATTCCTCCTCCATCAAGGTCACTAGCGTCCACTAATGGTCTTCCTTCAATAGGCAAAAACCAACCACCTCTTTATAGCGCTTTCTTCTTTTCACGAGTTTAGGAGATAACCCTTGTAAGCCTCACACCTCTTCTTGGATGGTTACAAAGCTAAGAGAGGGAGGAGGAGGACTCTTCTCACTTTCACAATACTTTTAACACCCCAACAGAGATTTTTCACACTTTGATTACACTTTATTACCCTTTCATGCAGAAAATAGTGGGGTATATTTATAGGCCCTAATGATTTCAAAATTAGAGCCAAAAAGTATCTTATCTCGGATTTTCGAGGTACTAGCGGTACCACCACCCGATACGTAGTACCACTGCCTGGCAGGTAATAACTACCATTGGTACCACCACCCATATCACCTGGGAGACTTAAGTCTCAAGTGGTGCCACCACTGGCCGTGACTTTAGGTGCTAAATGGGCTGTTCAACTAGCCCAATTCAGCCCTGTTAAGGGTTCAATTGGCCCCTAACTGAGTTAGTGAGATTGCCTCCCAATCCTAACTCAAATTAAGGTCTAACTATAATAATTTAAGACAATAACTAAGCAATCTTTATTCGGTATGTCAATTGTTCTTCCGGTGAATTTTTTCAATGAGCTTCCGGCAAACTTATCGATGAACTCCCGATGAACTCTCGATGAACTCTCAATGAACTCTCGGCGAGTTTCTAGTGAACTCTTGGTGAGCTTCCGGTGAAACACTGACATAGTCTAAATCTTCGATGTATCATCTGATATTTGACTCGGGCCCAACATCTTGCTTTATGCCTTATCGCTATCATAGTTAATCCTGCACACTTATCTCAACATATAAATTAGATTAAACAATTTACTTATTGATTTATCATTAAAATCTAAGATTCAACAATTCTAAGATGGTGATAGCGTGTTAGGACTCTAGCTAGGAGAGTCCTAATTGATAGGGGCAATCATGTAAAACCTACCTAAGCCGACCCTTATTAAAGAGGTGAAGAGGCCGGCTAGGGTTTGAAGGTTATTTCTTAAAGAAGAATTAGGAGTTGTAAAGGAATAGGAGTCTTGAGTAGGAGTCCTATTAGGAGTCTTGAGTAGAAGTCTTAATTGAGTAGGAGTCTTGAGTAAGAGTCCTATTAGGAGTTAGGGTTTAGAAACCCTATAAATAGTCATGTATTCCTACTCTTTTGATAAGCAATAGATGAATCTTTTCTGTAGCCTTTGAGCAGCAACTTGGAGGAAGGAACCCCTATAGAGTTCCAGGAGGCCGATCCCCTAAAGAGATCAACCCCAAGCTTAGAATCTGCAAGGGTTCTAACACTTGGTATCAGAGCAGCGTTCTTGGCGTCTTGCTGCCCTTTCCACAGCCATCCATCATCCCTCCACAGCCGCCCAAAGCAATTCCCATAATTGCTTAAAAGATCGTCACCAAATTCCGTTGTCATCTACACCATCGCAGATCATCTTTTGATCTCCCCGTGAATTGCAACAGGTTCTGGTTTCTACCGTACTGCTGCTGCAATTTAGTTATCCTTATTCAAAATCCAAAAAAAAAAAAATTGTTCCTATATTGCTGCATAAACTTTTCGTCGCAAGTTTTCATCTCTACGACGAAAGATACATTGCAGAATTCTAACCGCATAACACAGTCTATTTGATCTTGCTACTGCATTTTTTCTATCCAAATCTCTACGAAATTTTTATGACAGCTTTGCAACATCCTAATAGCAGATTTCCCCTTGGTTTTGTCAAAAAATTCTTAATATAAACCGTTGATATTTTACGTCTAATCTGCTATACTTAAAAATCTGCACTATAAAATTCAGCCGCATAGCATAGTTGTTTTGATCTTGCTACTACGTTTTTTCTGTCCAAATCTCTATGAAATTTTTATGATAGATTTGATACTTCCTAATAGAGGTTTTCCTTTTGGTTTTATCAAAAAATTCTCAATATAAACCACTAGTCTTTTACGTCCAATCTGCTATACTTGAAAATCTGTGCTGCAGAAAATTTCAGCCGCATATTGTTGCCTAACCGATCTATTTGTAATCTTTTTTGAACAAAATTTCTTCTACACTTTATAGATCATCTTGGCTTCCATCTAAGATTGATGTATTGAGGAATTCATCTCTAAAAACAATTTTGTGTTGCTGCAAATTTTCATCGCAACCCGCTGAAATTTTTTGACGAGAATTCTGCTATCGCAACTTGCACCAATTTCTTTGCTCTTATACTGCCGAAATTTTCTTGATTAAATTGGACATACTTATGTCACATACACTGAATTTTGCTATCAATTCCCTCCTCAAATCTCTCAAGTTTTTTGTGGAAATTTTGTTAAGAAACCGTTGTTTCTTCGACGACAATTCTGCTCTTACAAGACAACACAATTCTGCAGCAAACTTCCACTGATTTCTATCAAACCTTTGCTGCCATCTACCACAAATCTAAAACTTTCATCCACAGCCCTAAAACTCCACCAAACTACACCCTCAAACTACACCCAAAATTGCCACAAAACAAGCCTAAACCGCAGCCTACATCCACCAATCCACCAACCCTTTCGACCATCACTTCTCTCAACCTATACTTGCCTTTAACCCGACAACAAAAGAGAGATCTAAACATCACAGATTTGGAGGCATATTCTATGGCATCTAGGGAGGCAATCAATGCTAAATTCGAAGCCTTGGAGGCGCGAATAGAGGATAAGATTCAGACTCTCTTTACCGAACTCAGTTTGGGCCGACCACTAAGCTCGAAGAAATCACATCAAGGAGAGAGCTCTAACCAATCGCACCAAGCCCGAAGAGATGACTTCCAAGAGAGGAGAGGTTCAATGACTGATCTCAACTATCCACGAATGAGGGTGGACTTCCCTAGATGGGAAGAAGGAGACCCGATTGGTTGGATCTCGCGCGCGGAGCGATATTTTCGGTATCATAAAACTGCGGATGCATCTATGGTAGAAATTGCAGCTATACATCTTGAAGGGGATGCCATACAATGGTTTCACTGGTTTAAATATACTCATGGAGTTCTCTCATGGCGACAGTTCAAAGAAGGACTATTGATCCGCTTCAGACAAACCGATTACGAGAATATTGACGAACAACTAGCAAAGATCCGACAAACCTCTACTATTCAGGAGTACCAAACAAGGTTTGAAAGGTTATCTAATCAAACTTGTGATTGGTCTCAAAAACAACTATTGGGGACCTTCATTGAGGGCTTGAAGCCGGAGATCCGGGGAGAAGTTAAAGCACGACAACCGTACACGCTTATGGCAGCCATCTCTTTCGCACGACATCAAGAGGAGCGATTGAACCATGAAGCCCGAAGAACTAGGATCGCTTCTCAACCTACAATGCAGAAGCCCTCACCCCCCCCTACTATCAATCAAGTTCTTGCACCAAAAATGATGACAAGAGAAGAGCTTCAGGAGCGATCTACAAAGGAGTTATGTTGGCATTGCGACGAGTCATGGAGCCGCGAGCATCGCTGTAGAAAAGGGAGGCTTCTTATGATTGAACCAGTAGAAGAAGAGGTCATTGAACATCCAGAAGAGAGCTTTGAACATAATGAAGAAGATGTAGAAGAAGAGCCACAACCAACCGACGTTACGGTACACGCATTAGCCGACTACTCCAACCCGCAAATGATGAAAGTTGGAGGCCTTCTCAAACAACAACTGATCACTGTTCTCATCGACACGGGCATCACTAATAACTTTCTAGATAGTAAAGTTGCTATCCGGATGGCCTTACCTATTGAGTATTACAGCAAGTTTGACGTCAAGTTCACCGACGGACGGATTTTGAAGTGTGATCGTAGGCGCCCGCAAGAGAAACTATTACTGCAGGAACAAGAGATAATTGGAGATTTCTTCCTCCTCCCTCTTGATGATCATGAGGCTATGCTCAAAATTGAATGGTTGACAATATTAGGTAATGTCTTCTGGAATTTTATGAAACTAATTTTGAGATTTTACAGTAAAGGGAAACAGGTGATTCTACATGGGAAACATGGGGGCGACGTAATGACGATTTGCACACAAGAAATGGAGAAGGTTTTGCATAAAGTATGCAGCGGCTTTTTGGTACAACTTGAGCAGCAAACTAAGGGAGAGCCAATAGAATTTGAAGATCCAAACCTACTTCCTTTGCTTGCTGAATTTTCAGATATATTTGACGAACCGCACAACCTACCTCTTGCCCGTCGGCATAATCATTGTATACCGACTCTTCTGGGCAAACCTCCTGCAAATACTTGGCTATATCAACATTCATATCTGTAGAAGGATGAAATAGAAAGGATTATAAAAGAGATGCCCGAAACAAGAGTTACTCGACCAAGTTGCAGCCCCTACTTTTCACTGGTGCTCTTTGTACGAAAGAAGGATGAAACATGGCGAATGTGGATTGATTACCGAGCCCTCAATGGCATAATCATCAAGGACAAATACCCTATTCTAATAGCAGATGAATTGTTAGATGAAAGAGAGCACAAGTCTTCACAAAGCTGGACCTTCGATCCGGGTATCATCAAATATGAGTGTGCAAAGAAGACATACCGAAAACCGCCTTTTGAAGACACAACGGCCACTACGAATTTTTGCTTTCGTCACCAGAAGGTGGAATATCTTGGGCATATCATATCAGAGGAAGGTGTGACAGTGGACCCCTCCAAAATTGGAGCAATGCAAAACTGGCTGACCTCGAGGAATATAAAATTGCTACGTGGCTTTCTCGGTTTAATAGGCTACAATCGCAAGTTCATGAAAAACTATGGAAAGATCAGTGCACCACTTATTTCCTTACTGAAAAAAGATTTATTCCAATGGTTGGACAAAGCCTCCGCTGCCTTCGACAAACTTAAGGCAACCATAACGACGACGCCGGTGCTAGCACTACGAAATTTCAACCGACCCTTCATTATTGAGGTCGATGCATCTGGAATTAGAATTGGAGCCATTCTCATGCAAGATTGTCGACTACTCACATACACTAGCAAGGCATTATCTCCCTTCCATCAAAATATATCAACATATGACAAGGAGATGCTTGCCATTGTGCGCGCAGCAACGAGGTGGAAACCCTACTTGATCGGTCGACGATTTCAAATTAAAACTGACCATAAAAGCCTCAAGTACTTTTTGGAGCAAAAGATATCATCCCCTGAGCAGCAAAAATGGGTAAAAAAACTTCTTGGATTTGATTATGAAATAACTTATAAAAGGTGAAAGAGAATGTTGTTGTAGATGCGCTTTCACAACTACTTGAGCAAGCTGAATTTTCGATCGTTTCACTTTCGACTAGCAACTTCCTTGAGGATATTAAGATGGAATGGCAAGAAGATCCAAAGACTAGTAAGATTATAAAAAAATTGGAGGAAGCACTAAACTCCATGGCGCATTACAATTGGGACTCAAAAGAATTACACTATAAAGGACGCATTGTGCTTATGACAAATTCTTCTTACATCTTCACGAGCAGATTTTGGACAAAGTTATTCCATATGCAGGGTACTAAATTGAAAAGGAGTATGCAATATCACCCACAAATTGACAGTCAGACGAAAGTTATAAATAGGTGCTTGGAGACAGCCCAAAGCCACCCACCAAATATGACTACTCAAGGAGAACTCCAGACCCAGCCAAGTGTCATTATTGATCAACGGATCATGACTCAACGACGATGACCCACTACTGAAGTGCTAAAACAGTGGGTGAACCTACCAACAGAAGATGCCACTTGGGAGAACTATGACAACTTGAAGATCAAATTCTCAAAATTCATGAATCGTCAGCCTCGAGGACAAGGCTGATTTGAAGAGGGCGGGTCTGTTAGGACTCTAGCTAGGAGAGTCCTAATTGATAGGGGCAATCATGTAAAACCTACCTAAGCCGACCCTTATTAAAGAGGTGAAGAGGCCGGCTAGGGTTTGAAGGTTATTTCTTAAAGAAGAATTAGGAGTTGTAAAGGAATAGGAGTCTTGAGTAGGAGTCCTATTAGGAGTCTTGAGTAGAAGTCTTAATTGAGTAGGAGTCTTGAGTAAGAGTTCTATTAGGAGTTAGGGTTTAGAAACCCTATAAATAGTCATGTATTCCTACTCTTTTGATAAGCAATAGATGAATCTTTTCTGCAGCCTTTGAGCAGCAACTTGGAGGAAGGAACCCCTATAGAGTTCCAGGAGGCCGATCCCCTAAAGAGATCAACCCCAAGCTTAGAATCTGCAAGGGTTCTAACATAGCGCTCCCACTTACCTTCTTGTATACACAAGGCTCATCTTAGTTCTTAACGAAGTCATAAGATCTTATTACCTCATCAAATCTTATGTTCCAACTTCGGGAAGCTTGCTTTAGTCCATAAATAGATCTAAGCAACCTACATATCTTATCTGGGCAGTCCTAGGACATGAATCCCTTGGGCTGTATCATATACATCTCCTTCTCGAGGTTGCCATTGAGGAATGCAGTTTTCATGTCCATCTACCAGATCTCATAATCATAGTGTGTTGTAATAGCCAATAGAATTTTAGATGAGTTTTAACATGCTATGGGTAAGAAGGTTTCGTCATAGTCAACACCTTGCATTTGACGATACCCCTTGGCCACTAACCTTACTTTATAGGTTTTTATCTTTCCATCTACTCCGATCTTCTTCTTAAGGATCCACTTACAATCGATGGGTATAATACCCTCAAGTGCATCAACTAGGTTCCAAACCTTGTTGGAGAACAAAAAATCCATCTCAGAATTCATGGCTTCTTGCCACTTCCTAGAGTCTATACTCATAATTGCCACCTTGTAAGTTTGTGGATCAATATCCTCAACATCATCTCTTCCAATATGTCCCATATATCTCTTAGGAGGATGGGATACTCTACCGGACCTACATAAAGTTCGAACTTATGTGTTAGGTACCTGAACATACTCGGGTTGTGGAGCGATGCTTGAGCTAGGTTCTCCAACCTCACTCAACTCTATCATGCTCCTACTATTTCTACCAAGAAAGTATTCATTCTCAAGGAATATTGCTTTTTTGGATACAAAGACCTTTTGGTCATTGGGATGATAGAAATAATATCCATAAGTTTCCTTCGGTATCACATGAACTTGTACTGCTCTATCCTTGATTCCAACTTATCGGGGTTGTGTCTTTTAACATGTGTAGGGTAGCCCCAAATCTTAACAACCTTAAGATCAAGTTTCTTCCCTTTCGATATCTCATATGGTGTGGATGCTACTGACTTGTTGGACTCTATTCAGAAGGTAAGCTGCAGTCTCTAGAGTGTATCCCCAGAATGAGATGGGTAGGTCAGCGAAACTCATCATAGACCACACCATGTCTAACAGTGTACGATTCCTCTTTTAGATACACCATTAAGTTGAGGTGTATAAGGAGGTATCCATTAGAATAGAATCCCATGGTCCTTGAGGAACTAGATAAACTCTATACTCAAGTACTTACCTCCTCGATTCGATTGAAGAGTTTGGATACTCTTTCCTGTCTGGTTCTCTAATTCATTCTTATACTCTTTGAATTTCTCAAAGGCCTTGAACTTGTACTTTATTAAGTATAAATATCCATACCTTGAGAAATAATCAATAAAGGTAATGAAGTAGGAGTAACCACCAATAGCATGAGTTGACACGGGTCCACATGCATTACTATGTATAAGTTCCAACAACTTAGTGGTTTTCTCTCTAGTTCCACTAAATGAAAAGTTGGTTAGTTTTTTGCAGGTTACATATGACTCATAGTCGAATGGATCTAGATATCTATCCTTTAGCAACTTTTGAATCATTCCCTCATGGATGTGACCCAGCTTATAATATCACAAGTGTGCACTATTCACCTCATCTTAACTCCTCTTGGACACTTTCATTCATGATATGTGGAGCAGTGTTTGGCATAAACAAACTATCATGTAATATTTCTTTCACTAATCTCTAAGGCTTTGTTAGAATTTAGAATAAATTACAGATGTGATAAGCAATATCGGTATCCAATATCAATGCACTATCATAAAAATCTAATTGGAGATTGATTATAAATGTACCTGAAGCTTCTCCTAGCTTCGGTTTCACCCTCTCTACAAGGTACTCTTTGCAGTTTCTCTTCCAGTGCCCATCTTTGCCATAGTGGAAGCACTAGCCTTTATCCTTTGCCGGGTCCTTTTTAGCAACCTTTGCTTTACTTGGTCTGCCCTTGCCCTTGCCCTTCTTAAGGGACTTTTCTATTTTCCTTTTATTTCTAGTCTCACTAGTGTAGAGAATTGGCTTCTCTTTCTTGATAGTGTTCTCTACCTCCCTCAATATATTAAGGAACTTAGGGAGAGTCACCTCAAACTTATTCATATTAAAATTCATTATGAACTGTGAAAAGGAATCTGGTAGGGACTGAAGCATAAGATCCACATATAGGTTATCCTCTACGACTATTTATAGACCCGTGAGTTTCTCTATCCACTCAATCATCTTTAGGACATGATTTTAAATTGGTGTCCCCTCAGTCATCCTAGCATGGAAGAGGCTCTTAGATATCTCATATCGTTGAGTCTTCCCTGTTCTATATATATATATATATATATATATATATATATATATATATATATATATATATATATATATATATATATATATATATATATATATATATATATATATATATATATATATATATATATATATATATATATATATATATATATATATATATATATATATATATATATATATATATATATATATATATATATATATATATATATATATATATATATATATATATATATATATATATATATATATATATATATATATATATATATATATATATATATATATATATATATATATATATATATATATATATATATATATATATATATATATATATATATATATATATATATATATATATATATATATATATATATATATATATATATATATATATATATATATATATATATATATATATATATATATATATATATATATATATATATATATATATATATATATATATATATATATATATATATATATATATATATATATATATATATATATATATATATATATATATATATATATATATATATATATATATATATATATATATATATATATATATATATATATATATATATATATATATATATATATATATATATATATATATATATATATATATATATATATATATATATATATATATATATATATATATATATATATATATATATATATATATATATATATATATATATATATATATATATATATATATATATATATATATATATATATATATATATATATATATATATATATATATATATATATATATATATATATATATATATATATATATATATATATATATATATATATATATATATATATATATATATATATATATATATATATATATATATATATATATATATATATATATATATATATATATATATATATATATATATATATATATATATATATATATATATATATATATATATATATATATATATATATATATATATATATATATATATATATATATATATATATATATATATATATATATATATATATATATATATATATATATATATATATATATATATATATATATATATATATATATATATATATATATATATATATATATATATATATATATATATATATATATATATATATATATATATATATATATATATATATATATATATATATATATATATATATATATATATATATATATATATATATATATATATATATATATATATATATATATATATATATATATATATATATATATATATATATATATATATATATATATATATATATATATATATATATATATATATATATATATATATATATATATATATATATATATATATATATATATATATATATATATATATATATATATATATATATATATATATATATATATATATATATATATATATATATATATATATATATATATATATATATATATATATATATATATATATATATATATATATATATATATATATATATATATATATATATATATATATATATATATATATATATATATATATATATATATATATATATATATATATATATATATATATATATATATATATATATATATATATATATATATATATATATATATATATATATATGGAGCCAACATGTAACACTAAGCAAGAGTTGAGTCATCTATGTACTTTATATAGTGAGTGATCTCATTCTCACTTGCCCCCTTCATCGGGCGTAGATATCACTATATCAAGGACGTACGCGATTTTCTCCATTGTGAGAATGATTCTCAAGTTGCAGAGCCAATCTATATAATTTGGATTAGTGAGGCGGTGACATCAATATAAAGGATTTGAAAGCGACATTTTCTGAAAATAAAGATGCAGCAAAAATAAATAACATGTAGATTTTATAAAAATAAAAAATCAAGATATGAACTTTTATCTTAATTAGCTCCCACTATTTTATTGGCGAGTCATGCGACACCCTCAGCATATGAAATAGAAGTCTTTGGCAGACTTCTAGTGGGGATCAGGATCCAATCAGCGTCTTAGTGTAACCTTGAGGGACTCAACCAATCACACTAAGCCTGAAAAGTAGGCAACTCTTGCCTATCACAACTCCTTATGATTGCCATCCTATTCGGCCTCCGAATCAACATGGTCTCTAGGGACTCGACCAATAATGATGTTCGGTAAAGTCAACACCATCGTTATAAGATAAATCTGATTCGATGATATACTCTTAAGGGACTCGACCAAGCATATAATGTCCTTAGGTCACCGTTGACATCTCTATGTCATAGGCAAGATAGTGAATCGTGATATAGGTGAGCCTCTTGGGGCTCGACCAGCTCAACTTACACCGAGAATCGGTCCCTACCTATAATGATGGAAGGCCACGTGGGTCAATCTAATTATCTCATGTTTACCCACTTAATATTATCGAGAAAGGGGATTTTGTTGATTTGGTCTCCTAATGTAACATGTCACACACATATATATTTAATATATATCTACATCGTATGCAAATATATATATATATACATATATATATATATATATCTAGTAGGTATATAAGCAATCACACATCACATGATTAATCACACCAGATGATCATGGACCATAGCCTAATGTGACTAGGCCTGAGCCAATAGGCATAATCTCTCACACCAAGATCTATGTGCATAGTGGTGCATCTCCATGCCCTGTGATCATCCATCTTATCCTCATCGGTTCCGTCAGCATCTCAACGCATCTCCATACATCATGATCGTCCATCTCATGGGTTCTGCTATCGCTTTCACGCTCTTGCTTCGCCTCCTCATGTCATTACAACTTAATCATAGGCACGTAACCCGACAATAAACGAGAAATAAATGAAAGCTCGAAGCCCTAATAATAATAATCACAAGTACATATATCACATAATCCATAATCATCGTCCACATATCATACATCACATATATAAATCATCATCATGTAAGACTACTAGATAATAATAAAAATAATAATCAATTAAATATTTAAATTAATTAATATTTTTCTGAAATTGGGGACATGTAGGGAATTTTTTGAATTTTGAGTGTATTTTTATAATTTGGACAAAGGATAGAATTTGGAATTTCTGAAATTTCCTAAGGGCAAAACTATCTTTTGCCCTAAAACCCTCAACCCTATTTCTCCCCTCCCTTACTGGCTGCGGTCGTCGCCACCCTACAGACAGGGCAGACTTAGCCGTAGGCGTTGTGCTTTCGAGTGATGGCGCCCTTGCGGTCGGGTGCGTTTGCTGGTGTTTTGGCTAAAAAAACCTACCGATGATTACCGCTATAAGCGATTGCATGCACATAGATCGAAGGCAGCAAGAGCAGCAACTATTGCTGCCCTTTCTCGCTTTTGTATCAATGATTTTGACGTCAAAAGCTTATGCAAAACACAACACATCTCAAGGAAAGATTAATCACGCTTCATTTTTAAAAAGAGCAAGATATGTATGTGAATCAAATCCTTGCAAATAAAAATATTCCTTTCTTCAAGAAGGAAAGTATAAGATGACTTTATCAAATCCATTCTCAAAAAATCTTTTCACATTATAAGCCTATGAAAGTACATTTGCTAATTGATTCCATATGTCAAAATCAAGTGATCTGAATCATACTCGATAGACATATGCTTATGAAAAGATACATTAAGTTCGGAAGAGAGAAAAGGTATCAGAAAAAAATCCGAAAATAAAATTTAACACTTTCATGCATTCGGACAAGGTTTGCTATAGATTTTCAATACAACATGAAGGATAAAACATGATTATATCATGGAAATTTGTATATCCAAAACACATAATTTCCAAAATATATTAAGGCATGTAATCATTGTAAAATCATCATAGCAATTAACTGATGGATTATTGAAGCAGAAAGGTCCGAAAAAAAATTAATGAGTTTCAGCATTCGGACACCTAACATCCTAATCTTCGTCTAAGAAATTAAATTGTTCTTCACTTAAAGGCTTTGTAAAAACATCCGTAGTATGTTTAGTATCAATGAACTCTATAACTACATCATGATTAGTGATATGATCTGTAAAAGTGAGTCTAATAACAATAGTTTTGTTCTTGAGTGTTGAATGAGATTCTTTGTTAAACAATAGCACTGGGGTACCAAATTTAATGAGCATATTTTTAAGATGAATTTATAATCTTTCTAAGGGGTTTTTCATCCCACACAACTGGTACAAAATGCACTCTCTAAAGATACTCAGTTTGGTTGTTGATAGTGCAATCCGAGTTTTGTTTCTTAGATGACCAGGGGAAAACAAGCGAATATCCAAAAATTGACATGTTCCTGAGGCGGGGCGAGCTAATCTACAATCCACAAAATCTGCATCCGCTTAAGGCATTAACCTCAAACTGTCGATTTTCGGATTACCATAATCTAGATTTGTGATATCTTTAAGTATCTAAGGATTCTTTTAAACGCTTGAGAGGAAGATATCTTAGAGTTCGACGATTGAAAACCTAGCATAAAGTTTTTTGATCAAAGCTTTCTCACTTTCATCAACTTTTAACTTAGTGATGACTCATAGGAGTGTTAAGAGCTTTTGAGGCTTCAATTAAATCTCTTGCATCGAAAGCTATTTAGTTGGACTAATAAAGATGCCATCTTCGTGTCTTAATTTGTCAAGCCTAAGAAAAGGTTAATTCACCCATCAAATCTTTCAAATTCAAGACTCATGGTTTTAGCAAAAGATTACAAGAGATTAGTTTGTAGACCAAAGATAATATCATCAACATAAATCTGAAACAATGAGAAAATTATTTTCAAAAAATTCTAATAAACAATGCTAGTATCAAACTTGCTTTTGGAAATTATTTTTAATAAGAAAAAGACTGGTCTATATACCAAGCCCTTGGGGCTTGTTTAAACCATATGAGGCTTTTAGTAATTTAAAACAGAATATGTGAGGCTATTATTTTCAAATCCGAGAGGTTGTTAACATAAACTTCTTCGGAATTAAAAGCCATAAGAAAAGCGCTTTAACATCCAGTGAAAAACTTAAAATTATTATTACTAGCATAGGCAAGAGCATCCTTATGGATTCTAATCTAGCCACAGGGATGAAAGGTTCTTCGTTAATCGATACCTTCTTCGTGGTGGAACCTGTGGTAATAAATGCTTGCCTTGTTTCTAACCCGATACCATATTCATCTCTTGTTCCTACAAAGACCCATTAGTACCACTAATTAAGGGTCATTTGGCCTAGGAACAGCTTCGACACCTCATTTCTCCACCATTGATTTAACTCATATCTTGCATTGCGATAATCCATGAAGCTCTTTCAAGCTTCGTCTAATACATTTAGTCACGTTGGAGAGAAAAGCGGCAGTGCACAAAATTTTTAAGAGAAGAACATGTTTGAACCCCTTAGATGTGTCTCCTAGGATAGCTCCTTAGGA
Source organism: Musa balbisiana (assembly GCA_004837865.1). Classification (NCBI taxonomy): domain Eukaryota; kingdom Viridiplantae; phylum Streptophyta; class Magnoliopsida; order Zingiberales; family Musaceae; genus Musa; species Musa balbisiana. The sequence continues at coordinate 16,346,863 of CM017194.1, read as the reverse complement.
GAGCATTACATAGTTCATCCTGGGTAAGGATGGTTCAGAGTGGATGCATCCAAAGTGCTAGCTTGGAGAAGGGGGTTTCATTTTAAATTCAAAGAATCAAAATTAACATCATCATCAATAACATTTTCTTGATTCGGAAATCTCATTGAAAACAACCTGCAGGATTCTTCTCTAAATTAAGTTCTTTTATCTGTTGAAGATACGAAAGCTTTAGAAACAGAAGAATAACCCAAGAAAATTCCTTCATCGGATTGATTTAGCATCACATTTTCCGAAGGCATTTTTTCATTCAAGATAAAACACTTACACCCAAACTTTAAAATATGAAACATTGGGTTTTTGTGTCACAATCATAGGGGGGTTTTGGTGAGTAAGGGTCTATTCTAGAACTCTATTAAAGATAGCATGTAGTGTTTAGGCTTCGGCCAAAAAATATTTGGGTAGGCTCTATGTTCATTCAACATGGTTCTTGCCAGGTCTGAAATTTCTTGTTTCTTTCTAACACTCCATTTGTTAAGAATTTCTGGGAGTAGAGAAGTTATGATTTATCCATAAATTCATAAAATCTTGAAAATCACGGTTTTGAAAATTCACCACCATGAATCAGTTCTAATAACGAAATCATAGAACCCTTTTCATTTGGACAAGTTTGCAAAACTGGTAAAATATCCAAACATTCATTTTGTGTTTTTTTTAAGAAATAAGTCCATGTGTATCTACTAAGTCATCTACAATGGCGAAGGCCATTTGCGACCTCCTAGACTTGATGTAGAGATAGGTCCAAACAGTCCATATGGATCAATATAAGAGCCTAGAGGTGCTTATGTGATGCTTAAGATTTGAAACTACCCTAATTTGTTTTCCAATTGACAAAGCATCACACACATTATCTTTGATGAAATTGATATGAGGAATACTCTTACAAGTTTCTAGATGATATTTGAGTGATTAGTTTCATGCTAACAGACCTAAATCTCCTATGGCCAAAGCCAAACATCCCATTCAACACCGAGAAAACACATTTCATTGCAAAGATTATTGTGTTCATGGTGTATATGTTATTTGTTTTAATCAACAATCATAGATGTATTTTGTGTGTTTTTAATGAGCAAGTAGTAGATTCGGAATTGACAACATACCTTTAGCAACAAGGGAATAATGCTCAGAGGTTATATTTTAAACCATCAACTAATAACACATCTTCAAGAAGAAGTTGGATTTGTTACTATGGTCTTTGCATGATTTTACCCTGTTGTTGTATCCGAAGGTGACAATAGCCTGCGTCTATGCTAGTGAGTTTAGAGAAGTGGAGATGGACTCCGGTCATATGCCTTGGGATCCATATCAAGGTACCATTCCTCTTGCCCTAGCTGTGAGGATGTATTTTCTACAAGAAAGGAGCTTTTTAGTACCAATTACTTTTGGGTTTGCCTCAAACACTGACTAAATGGTTTATCATGTTGAATAGAATTTATCGTGGTTCCTTTAGGAACCAAAATCAATTTGTTTGGATTACTTTCTTCTTGAAGGACAATGATATGTTCTATGTCCATGTTGGCAACAAAAGTTGCATTACTTTGGTGCCCTGAACAATAAGATAGGGCCTTTAATGAAGGTGGTTGGATTTTGGTGAGGACTTCTCACAAATCCGATTCCACTTCTTTTATGAACATGACCCTTATTTGTAGGATCATATTCAAAGACTTGCTACCAACTCGAATTTCGTCAGGTGTCCTTTAGTAGCAGTTCTCCTTTTGGAGAGTTTCTCAGATCATGAAATTTTTTATATAGAGTAAACTATCATGATATTCAATGTCTAATATCAAAAATTACAAGTAGACTATCAGCTCTTTTTAGCAATTTGTATTTTCTAATAATAGTTTTGCATCATCATGGTCTATAAAGTCCATGGAAGGCATTTAGTAATTCCAAAGATAATCTACATCAATTAAATTTGTTACCTATATCGATGGCCATTAGGCGTTAATGAGCACGTGCGCGGTGTGGACTCCTCTTCTTCGGACGCGCTTGAGTCATCCCCACGTGCTTTGAGCGCCTTCTTCTTTGGGTGTACTCTTCTTGGCTTGGGGATAATCACTTTTGTAGTGGTCCGGCTTCTTGCATTCGTAGCAAAAAATTGGCATTTTGGTTCAAATTATTTTTTGAGTCATTTTTAAACTTGTTCTTTTACTGAATTTTTTGCATTTCATGTTAGAAAGTGCAAGTCATCGTCACAGTCTCAACACGGTTTCTCTTAAGTGGTCTCGAAAGTTCTAAGTGTCATATCCTTCTGTTCTGTGGAAGGATGTTTCTTCCGTCGAGCTTCCGGCGAACTTCTGGCGATCATCCGACGAACCCTCGGCGATGCTCCGGCGGACTTCCGGCAAACTCCTGGACTTGCGACGATCCACTTGGCGAGTTCCGATGAGCTTCTTTGGCAAGCTGCTGGACTTCTCGGATTTGTTCCCGTAGAACCTCCGATGACCGTCCGGACTTCCGTTGAACTCTCGAACCCCCAATGTGATCATAGTCTTGACTTCGGCGCAACTCCTGCTGCATGTCTTACTTTCATCGTAGTTAATCCTGTACACTTATCTCAACATATGGATTAGATAACAAATGACAATTGACTTCATCATCAAAATCCGAGATTCAACAACTAGCTGTGCTAGATCTGGAACCTCTCTACCTATAAGTCTGGTATTAAAGAATAGAGTACTCATACAGTACTCAAAATCCGAGATTCAACAATCTCCCCTTTTTGATGATGATAATCAATTGATAACGGAGTTAACTTTAACTCCCCCTATCTATATGCCATACTCAAGATAAGTCATTCTTGAATTCAAAGCCTTTGAATTCAAGAGACATATTGATAAGTTAAGATTGTTAACCTTATCAATACTTCCATCATGATTCCTATCATGATGTATCTCTCTGAAAATGATGTCAAGGCTTGACGTCCATTTTCAAGTTTTACATTTCAAATGTGAATGATAGTAATGGTAGCAATTCATCATATGGTAAGATATCAACATATAAAATTATGATGCAAGTTCTTGATATCTTAACATAATGCAAATATTTCAAGTGTTTAGCAATCATAGCATTTCTATCATCAATTTACCATATATTTCGATGCAAGTTTCTTTAACATAATTCAAATTCAAATATGGCACTCATAGCATCAATTCATATTTTTCTCCCCCTTTGTCATCAACAAAAAGGAGAACGATATAAGTAAATTTTAAACAAAAGTGCGGTAATGATTCATGCCATAACTAGGTTCATGTCATTTTTCAACAATGAGTGATAGGATACCAATTATACAAACATCTCAAGGAAAGATTAAATCACGCTTCATTTTTACAAAGATCAAGATATGTATGTGAATCAATATCCTTGCAAATAAAAATCTTCCTTTTTCAAGAAGGAAATTATAAGAATGAATCATTTTATCAAATCCATTTCTCAAAAATATTTTTCACATTATAAGCCTATGAAAGATACATTTGCTAATTGATTCCATATGTCAAAAATCAATGATATGAATCATACTCGATATGACATATGCTTATGAAAGCTACATTAAGTTCGGAAGAGAATAAGGTATCAAGAAATCCGAAAATAAAATTTAACACTTTCATGCATTCGGACAAGGTTTTGCTATAGATTTTCCAATACAATCATGAAGATAAAACATGCTTATTATCATGGAAATTTTTATATCCAAAACACATAATTTCCAAAATATTATTAAGGCATGTAATCATGTAAAATCATCATAGCAATTAACTGATTTGATTATTGAATCAAGAAAGTCCGAAAAATAAATTTAATGAGTTTAAGCATTCGGACACATTAACATTCCTAATTCTCTTCTAATGAAATTAAATTGTTCTTCACTTAAAGGCTTTGTAAAAATATCAGCTAGTTGATGTTTAGTATCAATGAACTCTATAACTACATCATGATTAGTGATATGATCTCGTATAAAGTGATGTCTAATAACAATATGTTTTGTTCTTGAGTGTTGAATGAGATTCTTTGTTAAACATATAGCACTTGTGTTACCACATTTAATGAGAATATTTTTAAGATGAACTTTATAATCTTCTAAGGTGTTTTTCATCCACACAACTTGTGTACAACATGCACTAGCTATAATATACTCAGCTTTGGTTGTTGATAGTGCAACCGAGTTTTGTTTCTTAGATGACCAGGAAACAAGAGCATATCCCAAAAATTGACATGTTCCTGATGTGCTTTTTCTATCTAATCTACATCCAGCAAATCTGCATCAGCATAAGCAATTAACTCAAACTTTTCGATTTTCGGATACCATAATCCTAGATTTGTGATACCTTTAAGATATCTAAGTATTCTTTTAACCGCTTTGAGATGAGATATCTTAGAGTTCGATTGAAACCTAGCATAAAGTTTTTTGATCAAAGCTTTCTCCACTTTCATCAACTTTTAACTTAGTGAATGTACTCATAGGAGTGTTAATAGCTTTTGAGCTTTCCATATTAAATCTCTTTAGCAAATCTAAAGCATATTTAGTTTGACTAATAAAGATGCCATTTCTTAGTTGCTTAATTTGTAAGCCTAAGAAAAAGGTTAATTCACCCATCAAACTCATTTCAAATTCAAGACTCATGGTTTTAGCAAAAGATTCACAAAGAGATTCGTTTGTAGAACCAAAGATAATATCATCAACATAAATCTGAACAATGAGAAAATTATTTTCAAAATTCTTAATAAACAATGTAGTATCAACCTTGCCTTTTGTGAAATTATTTTTAATAAGAAAAGAACTGAGTCTCTCATACCAAGCCCTTGGGGCTTGTTTTAAACCATAGAGAGCTTTAGTTAATTTAAACACATGATTAGTGAGGCTATTATTTTCAAATCCGAGAGGTTGTTGAACATAAACTTCTTCGGAAATAAAGCCATTAAGAAAAGCGCTTTTAACATCCATTTGAAATAACTTAAAATTATTATTACTAGCATAGGCAAGGAGCATCCTTATGGATTCTAATCTAGCCACAGGAGTGAAGGTTTCTTCGTAATCGATACCTTCTTCTTGGTTGAAACCTTTGGCTACTAATCTTGCCTTGTTTCTAACCACGATACCATATTCATCTTGCTTGTTTCTAAAGACCCATTTAGTACCAATAATTAAATGGTCATTTGGCCTAGGAACAAGCTTCGACACCTCATTTCTCTCAAATTGATTTAACTCATCTTGCATTGCGATAATCCATGAATCATCTTTCATAGCTTCGTCAATACATTTAGGTTCAATTTGGGAGAGAAAAGCGGCATTGACACAAAATTTTTAAGAGAAGAACATGTTTGAACCCCCTTAGATGTGTCTCCTAGGATTAGCTCCTTAGGATGAGCATCTACATATTTCCAATCCTTGGGTAAGGATGTTTCAGAAGTGGATGCATCCAAGTTGCTAGTTGGAGAAGGGGTTTCATTTAAATTCAAAGAATCAAAATTAACATCATCATCAAAATCATTTTTCTTGATTTCGGAAATCTCATTGAAAACAACATGAATGGATTCTTCTATAATTAAAGTTCTTTTATTGAAGATACGAAAAGCTTTAGAAACCGAAGAATAACCAAGGAAAATTCCTTCATCGGATTTAGCATCAAATTTTCCTAAGGCATCTTTTTCATTCAAGATAAAACACTTACACCCAAAAACTTTAAAATATGAAACATTGGGTTTTTTGTTGTTCCACAACTCATAGGGAGTTTTGGTGAGTAAGGGTCTTACTAGAACTCTATTCAAAATATAGCATGTAGTGTTTACGGCTTCGGCCAAAAAAAAAATATTTGGGTAGGCTATGTTCATTCAACATGGTTCTTGCCATTTCTTGTAAATTTCTATTTTTTCTTTCTACTACTCCATTTTGTTAAGAATTTCTTGGAGTAGAGAAGTTATGATTGTATCCATTAAATTCATAAATTCTTGAAAATCACGGTTTTGAAATTCACCACCATGATCAGTTCTAATTAACGAAATCATAGAACCCTTTTCATTTTGGACAAGTTTGCAAAACTTGGTAAAATATCTAAAACATTCATTTTTGTGTTTTAAGAAATAAGTCCATGTGTATCTACTATAGTCATCTACAATGGCGAAGGCGTATTTGCTACCTCCTAGACTTGATGTAGAGATAGGTCCAAACAAGTCCATATGGATCAATTATAAGAGCCTAGAGGTGCTTATTTGATTCTTAGATTTGAAACTACCCTTAATTTGTTTTCCTAATTGACAAGCATCACACACATTATCTTTGATGAACTTGATATGAGGAATTCCTCTTACAAGTTCTCTAGATGATATTTGAGTGATTAGTTTCATGCTAACATGACCTAATCTCCTATGCCAAAGCCAAACATCCTCATTCAAAACCGAGAAACACATTTCATTGCAAAGATTATTGATGTTAATGGTGTATATGTTATTTTGTTTTAATACAATCATAGATGTATTTTTGTGTGGTTTTTCAATGATGCAAGTAGTAGATTCGAATTTGACAACATATCCTTTATCATACAATTGAATAATGCTCAAGAGGTTATATTTTAAACCATCAACTAATAAAACATCTTCAATAAAGAAGTTGGATTTGTTACCTATGGTTCCTTTGCCAATGATTTTACCCTTGTTGTTGTCTCCGAAGGTGACATAGCCTTCGTCTATGCTAGTGAGTTTAGAGAATTGAGATGGATCTCCGGTCATATGCCTTGAGCATCCACTATCAAGGTACCATCTCTTGCTCCTAGCTTGTGATGATGTATGTTTCTACAAGAAAGGATGATTTTTAGGTACCCATTTACTTTTGGGTGCCTCAAACACTGATCTAAATTGTTTATCATGTTGCATAGAATTTATCGTGGTTCCTTTAGGAACCCAAATCAATTTGTTTGGACTTACTTTCTTGAATGGACAATGATATGTTCTATGTCCATGTTTGCAACAAAAGTTGCATTTACTTTGGTGCCGAACATATAAGATAGGGCCTTTAATGAAGGTGGTTGGATTTTGGTGAGGACTTCTCACAAATCCGATTCCACTTCTTTTATGAACATGACCCTTATTTGTAAGGATCATATTCAAAGACTTGCTACCAACATCGAATTTCTTCAAGGTGTCCTTTAGTAGCAAGTTCTCCTTTTGGAGAGTTTCTAGATCATGACATTTTTTATATAGAGCTAAACTATCATGATATTCAATTTCTAATTTATCAAAATTACAAGTAAGACTATCATGCTCCTTTTTTAGCAATTTGTATTTTCTACTAATAGTTTTGCATTCATCAAATAAGTCATGGAAGGCATTTAGTAATTCATCAAAAGATAAATCTACATCAATTAAATTTGTTACCTCATCTCCGATGGCCATTAGGGCGTAATGAGCAACTTGCTCGGTGTTGGACTCCTCTTCTTCGGACGCGCTTGAGTCATCCCACGTTGCTTTGAGCGCCTTCTTCTTTGGTGTACTCTTCTTGGCTTGGGGATAATCACTTTTGTAGTGTCCCGGCTTCTTGCATTCGTAGCAAATAACTTGGTCATTTTTGGGTTCAAATTTATTTTTTGAGTCATTTTTAAACTTGTTTCTTTTAATGAATTTTTTGAATTTCCTTGTTAGAAGTGCCAAGTCATCGTCACAGTCTTCATCACTTGAGTTTTCTCTTAAGTGGTCTTCGAAAGTTCTAAGTGTCATATCCTTCCTGTTCTTTGGAAGGATGTCTTCTTGCTCTTCATGAGCTTTGCAAGTCATTTCGTAGGTCATTAATGACCCAATTAATTCTTCAAGAGGGAAGTTGTTTAGATCTTTAGCCTCTTGAATAGCAGTGACTTTAGGGTCCCAACTCTTAGGAAGGGATCTTAGAATCTTATTTACGAGCTCAAAATCTGAAAAACTTTTGCCGAGTCCTTTTAGACCATTGACGACATCCGTGAAACGGGTGTACATATCGCCAATAGTCTCACTCGGTTTCATTCGAAAAAGTTTAAAAGAATGTATCAAAAAATTGATTTTTGACTCTTTCACTCTACTTGTGCCTTCGTGAGTCACTTCGAGTGTATGCCAAATATCAAATGCGGTTTCACAAACCGAAACACGATTGAACTCATTTTTATTAAGCACACAAAATAAGGCATTCATACCCTTTGCATTAAGAGCGAAAGTCTTCTTCTCCAATTCATTCCAATCGATCATTAGAAGAGAAGACTTCAAAAATCCATTTTCGACAAGATTCAAAAGTTCAAAATCCATTGAAATAAGGAAGATCCTCATTCGGGTCTTCCAATAGGTGTAGTCCGTCCCATTGAACATGGGTGGACGTGTAATAGAGTGGCCCTCTTGATTTCCAATGTATGTCATCTCTCTTGGGTTTTAATCCGATTGAGAGTTAACCCCACTCTGATATCAATTGTTAGGATCAAGAGAACTAAGAGGGGGGGGTGAATTAGTGTAGCGGAAAACTTTCGATGATTTAAAACAACGTTCGTACGATAAGAACGATTTTGGTATGAAAGTCGATTCGAAAATTGCTTTAACTTAAGATCAAGCAAAGTGTAGTTAAAGTAAAGCTATGGAAGTAATTGCAGTTAAGATAGAGAACAAAATGTAAATGCAAATCGAGATTTAGAGTGGTTCGGTCAATCTTGACCTACATCCACTTTTGGCTTCCTCCTCCGATAAGGTTACCGACGTCCACTAGAGGCCTTCCTTTAATAGGCGAAGGCCAACCACCTTTTTACAGTTTCACTCCTTTTAACGGGCTTAGGAGACAACCCTTACAGATTTTTCACTCCTCTCTTCAATGATCAAAACTTCGAAGAAAAGAGGGAGAAGAACTTCTAGCCTTTTACAACACTTTTAAGCTCTCAAAATCTCAGAATAAATGCTAAGTTTCGGTGCCCTTTCATGCATGAAAGGGTGGGGTTTATATAGGCCCCAAACTGATTTGAATTTGGAGCTCAAAAACATCATTTCCCATGTTTTTGGGGTCCTAGCGGTACTATCGCCTGACAGATCTCGAAGACCGAGCTCGGGCGATACCACCGCCTGACAGGGGCGGTACCACCGCCCAGTCTCACTCGGAGACTAAGCCCAGGCGGTGCCACCGCCTAACAGGGGCGGTACCACCGCCGAGCCTCACTTGGAGACTCAGCTGCTGGGCGGTGCCACCGTCGAGCCTCACTCGGAGACTCAGCTGCTGGGTGGTGCCACCGCCGACCCAGGCGGTGCCACCGCCGACCAGAAAATCTAGGTCCGAATGAGCTGATCCATTCGGCCCAATTTGGGTCTGTCAAGGGCCCAATTGCCCCAAGATTAAGTTAATGGGATCACCTCCCATTTCTAACTTAATCATCATGCTAACTATGATACTTTTCAAGACATTTACTGCAACTTGCTCTGGTGCATCAATCGCTTCTTTCGTCGAGCTTCCGGCGATCATCCGACGAACCCTCGGTGATGCTCCGATAGACTTCCGGCAAACTCCTGGACTTGCGACGATCCACTTGGCGAGTTCCGATGAGCTTCTTTGGCAAGCTCCTGGACTTCTCGGATTTGTTCCCGCAGAACCTCCGATGACCGTTTGGACTTCCGTCAAACTCTCGAAACCCCAATGTGATCATAGTCTTGACTTCGGCGCAACTCCTGCTGCATGTCTTACTTTCATCGTAGTTAATCTTGTACACTTATCTCAACATATGGATTAGATAACAAATGACAATTGAATTCATCATCAAAATCCGAGATTCAACAACTAGCTGTGCTAGATCTGGAACCTCTCTACCTATAAGTTTGGTATTAAAGAATAGAGTACTCATACAGGACATCCTTGGTATCTCAAGTCTAAGGACCAAATATACCACTAGGACTATGGAATCGCTGTTTAATAATAAGGTATCATCAACCATCCAACATTCCGTAAGTGGATTAATTAATGAACTTATTCTCCAATGAGCACCTGTACTATATCCATAGTATCCCCACACGAGTAGCTATGAGACCAGCTGCATCCATTATATCGACGGGTATATAATACACTAGTTTGTACAGTTATCTCAATGTCCCTCTCGAGCAACCTATGACCGGGATTATTTAGGATCTGTGTTTAAAGGCGAATCGATCTTATTATCATGATCTCATCATGATCCGATTCCCATTGCACAGATTCATAGGCACCATAATATATTCAAGCAACTAGCAATATAAAGTGATAAAATATCAAAATATAATAAGCAAAAAGACTACATATCAAGTCACACATATCATCACTCACGTGATTGACTTGTAGGGTACCTATGACTAGCACTAGAATAGGCGGTGGAATCGCTTGTGAGTTGGAAAACTCAAAAAACATAGTCTTTAAGGCTATCAAGTAATGGTACCGCCTAGTGATAGTGTGTCAAGCGATAGTACCACTAGACTAGGTGGTGGTACCGCCTAGTGTTTGTGTGTCAAGCGGTGGTACCACCTGGTGTTAGGCTATAGGGGGTGGTACCGCCCAACGCAAGCGGTGGTACTCCCCGTACCTAGAAGATCAAAAAATTCATATTTTTAGCTCTATTTTTGAAACCATTTGGGGCCTATAAATGCCCCACCTGGGCAACAAGAAAGGAGCAAGAATTCTTGAGAAAAAAACTGAGTAAACTTTGTCAAAACTTTGAGTTCCCTTCTCCCAGCGCTTAGAATTAGTTTTAAGGGAGGTGTGTGAGGGACTACTTGTAAAAGAGTGACATGTAAAGGTAATCTCCTAAACCTATGAAATGGAGAAAGTGGCGAACTTCACTTTAGTGACTCTCGATAATGAGGTAAACAACTCAAACAAAACACCTTTACTTTATTTTGAAATTACTTGATACTTTTTCATGAATTATTTTTAAATTACTTAATAAAAAATATAAAATATAAAAAATTATATCATGCTTCTTTTTATTTTAAAAAAATGATCATGAAAATTTCATGTTTTACGATAAAGGAACAAAATGTTAGATTTAAATCTAATAATAATCCTATGTATGTTTTTAAGAAGAAATAATGTGTATCTTGATGATTTTCATATTGTCTTTCGATTTTAATTCAAGATGCTTTATGTTCAATGAAACCATGATTTGATGATTTAATGATGTAATAATAAAATGATGATATGAAATTATGTATGATGACCATGAATGTAATGATGATTTTATATTTTGAAATTATGCATGATGATTGATCTTTGTCGTAATGAAAAAGTTGCTTTTCGATTTTGAATATGATGTATGGTCTTCATATTAAAAAAAAAAAACTTAAGCATACTTATATGAAATCAATCACATAAAATGAAACACATAAAAAGGAAAATGTATTATCATTAGAATTAAAATGATAATCAAATCTTTTGTTTAAAGAAGCCTTATATTTATTGTGTTATGTTTTTGGTCATAAAGATTTTCGTGATGAATCTTGTCTTCATCTTTTGGTTTTAAACAATGATGCATATTTGATTTAGGGTAAAAACTTAAGCTTGCTTGTAGGAAATCAAATCACTTAAATTAAAACAACTAAAAATAGGAAAATATTTTCTTAAGAATTTCTCAATCCTTTCTCAATCCTATCTTATCGAGTTTCAGAAAGGAGATTGATGAATCTATTGCATGAATCTCTTAGACTATGAAAAAGATTTTGATGATTTGATGATTTGAATTTAAATAAGATTTTTCATCGAATCATGAACTTTCTCTTAAGATCTCTTCTATTTTATGTGAATCAATATCTCTTCTTTGTTCTTCTATGTTTTCTTCTTACCATTTACAAAAGAGGAGATTTTCTATATGAAACATAAGATTTTCTTATATATGAATTGAAATCTTTTTCTCCTATGTTTCCTTTTGCGATTTACTAAAAAGAATATCTTTTTCGGAATTCATGACTTCAAATTTCTTTTGAATATGTTTTATTATTTGATCTCCTAAGATTTTTTTTTAATTATTTAAGAGGAGATTTGTCAAAATGAATCATGTGTTAGGATCAAGAGCGGAACTAAGAGGGGGGGGGGTGTGAATTAGTGTAATGAAAAATCATCGATTTCTTAAAATATTCGTTTCAATTCAAACTATTTCAGAAAGATGTTGAACTTGAGAGCTTTCGTAAAAATATAAAGAGAAGCTTAAGGAGGTTTGCAGTAATGTAAATTGCACAAAAAGAAAAGCAAACTAGAATTTAGAGTAGTTCAGTCGATGTGACCAACATCCACTTCAGATTCCTCCTCCATCGAGGTCACCAACGTCCACTAAAGGCCTTCCTTCAATAGGCGAAGACCAACCACCGTTTACAACTCTTTTTCCTTTGCTGGGTTTAGGAGATAACCCTTACAAGTCTCACTACTCTTTCTTGGATGGTTATAAAGCTAAGAGAGTGAGGAGGAGGACTCTTCTCACTTTTACAATACTTTTGAAACCCTAAACACTTAGATTTTTTCACACATATAATTGTACTTTGTTACCCTTTCATGCAGAAAAGGGTGGGGTATTTATAGGCTCCAATGGCTTTAAAAATGGAGCTAAAAAGTATCTCAACTCGGATTTCCGAGGTACTGGTGGTACCACCATCATTATTGGGTGGTACTATCACCTACAAACTAACACTAGGTGGTACCACTACTCATTCTGGGTGGTACTACCGCCTGATAGCTCGGAGATCGAGCTCTGGCGGTACCACCACCTAACAAGCAGTACCACCGCTGGTAGGTAATAACTGCTAGTAGTACCACCGCCCAGACCACCTAGGAGACTACATCCCAAGCGGTGCCACCGCCCCTGTCTGGCGATGTCACCTCTAGATAGGGTCCAGCATCCTGGTTGGGCCTTGAATCTGGCCCACACCTACCTAACTTCAAGCCCAATTGGCCCCTAATAGAGTTGATGGGATTATCTCTCAAATCAAACTCTAATTAGATGCTAACTATGATTTTTAAGACATATTCTAAGCAAATTAAATATGGTTTGTCTTGATTTCCTCCAGCGAGCTTCTGATGAACTTCTAACGATCTCTCGGCAATATTCCAACGGACACCCGATTGATGACCTATGATAGAACTTCCAACGGACACCCGATTGATAAGGTTAACTCTAGTTTGATATTCGCAACATCAAGTTGAACATAGAAAGATGATAAACAATCATCATTTTCACGTATGATAGAAATTTCAAATATGAAATTTAGCCATATTCCAATTTTAATAAAAATGATGATTCATCAATCCAAGGCATGATTTCAATTGTAATAAAGTATGATAATTTCGATATTTCATCATAATGATAGACATTTATCATTTTGATACGACATGATACTAGGAATAAAACATTTGCAAGTAATCAATCATGCCACATTTCGATATGTTTTAAGCAAGCATTTTGATGTTTTCAAGTATGTATTTAACGATACCAATCATTTTTGCTCATATTTAAAGTATTCGTAAAGCATTCAAGTATTTACGATACCATACAATCAAAATGTCAAGTTGTCATCAATTTACCATATTTCTCCCCCTTTGTCATCAACAAAAAGAGAACCATTCAACAATGCAAATGTAGTAAACAAAAAGTTCAACTAATTTATCCAAGTTAGCAAAGATGAGAAATTAAAAAAAAATTTCATGATAACTACTTTTGGATAAGTTAACATTTTTACTTTAAATGCACAAAAGCTTTTGGTTCTTCTTACGAAGTATAAATTTCTTTCTTCCTTTGTCATGAGAATAAGAGGAAGAAGGAGAAGGAATTCATCAAGAACCAAATTCATAAAAGAATATGAACTATGTCAAATTCAAAACAATAAATGAGTTTCATCAAATCACGTGTCAACTTTAGCAAGGAGAAGGGATTCATGAGAAGGATCCATATGAAATCAAATCATTATTCTTGCAAGTGATCATTACACCCTAAAAAATTCATAGAATTCTTCTTTCATGACAAGAGTAAGCATCATTTGAAGGATTATGAATCAAATCCATTTCTCTTTTTAAAAAAATCACAAGAGTGAAATCCGTGAGAGATATATTTGTTAATAAATTCCTTGAGTGAAGGGATTAAGTGTTTCAAAAATCATTAAGTGATTGAGCAAGGGTATGAAATAAATTTGATACCAAGTAAACTAATATTTTGGATTTCATGAAAGCCTTATTTACAAAATAAAATAGTTTCATGAAAGCTTTAAAAAAAAATTGAGAAAGTCTAAAAAATATATAAATCCATGCATTCAAACAATTTAACATCCCTAATTCCTTTCTAATAAAATCAAATTGTTCTTCATTTAAAGGTTTTGTAAAGATATCGACTAATTTATATTTTGTATCAATAAACTCTATAATTACATCATGATTATTAACAAGATCTCGTATAAAGTGATGCCTAATGTCAATGTGTTTAGTTCTGGAGTATTGAATAGGATTTTTTGTTAAACATATTGCACTTGTATTATCACATTTTATAGTCTTCCAATGTATTTTTCACCCATATAACTTGTGCACAACATGCACTAACTATAATGTATTCGGTTACGGTTGTTGATACTACAACCAAGTTTTGTTTCTTAGAAGACCAAGAGACAAGTACGTGTCCTAAAAATTGACACGTTCCGGATATGCTTTTTCTATCTAATCTACAACCAGTAAAATCCGCATCAGTATAGGCAATTAATTTAAAGTTTTTGGATTTTGGATACCATAGTCTTAGATTTGTGGTTCCTTTAAGATATCTAAGTATTCTTTTGACTGCTTTAAGATGAGATAGCTTAGGATTATATTGGAACCTAGCACAAAGTCCTACGCTAAACATGATGTCCGGTCTAGTTGTAGTGAGGTATAGTAAACTACCTATCATACCCCTATAAGCTTTTTGATCAAAGTTTTCTCCACTTTCGTCAATGTCTAACTTGGTGGAGGTACTCATAGGGGTGTTGATAATCTTTGAACTATCCATATTGAATCATTTTAGCAAGTCTAATGCATATTTTGTTTGGATAAGAAAAATATCATTACTAAGTTGTTTGATTTATAAGCCTAAAAAAAAAGTAAGTTGACCCATTAAACTCATTTTAAACTCTTGACTCATATTTTTGGCAAACGATTCACATAATTATTCATTTGTAGAACCAAAAATAATGTCATCAACATAAATTTGAATAATAAGAAAATTATTTTTAAAATTTTTAATAAATAATGTAGTATCGACTTTGCCTTTAGAGAAATTATTTTAAATAAGAAAGGAGCTAAGTCTCTCATACCAAGTCCTTAGGGTTTATTTCAATCCACAAAGAGCTTTAGTTAATTTAATCACATGATTAGAGAAATTATCATTCTCAAATTTAAGAGGTTGTTCAACATAAACTTCTTCAGAAATAAAACCATTTAGAAAAGCACTCTTAACATCCATTTGAAATAATTTAAAATTATTACTATTAGCATAGGCAAGGAGCATCCTTATTGCTTCTAATCGTGCCATAGGAGCGAAGGTTTCTTCATAGTCGATACATTCTTCTTGGTTGAAACCTTTAGCCACTAATCTAGCCTTATTTCTAACCATGATACCAAATTCATCTTGCTTGTTTCTAAAGACCTATTTAGTACCAATAACTAAATAGTCATTTGGCCTTGGAACAAGCTTCCACACCTTATTTCTCTTAAATTGATTCAACTCTTCTTGCATTGCGATAACCCATGAATCATCTTTCAAGGCCTCATCAATGCATTTAAGTTCAATTTGGGAGAGAAAAGTAGTATTGGCACAAAAACTCTTAAGAGAAAAATGAGTTTGAACCCCTTTTGATGTGTCTCCTATGATTAGCTCCTTAAGATGAGCATCTACATACTTCCATTCCTTGGGTAAATAAGGTTCGGAAGAAGATGCATCCAAGTTGCTAGATGGAGAAGGGGTTTCATCTAAATCTAAAGCATCAGAGTTAAAATCATCATCAAAATCATTTTTCTTAGTTTCGGAAACTTCATTAAAAACTACATGAATAGACTCTTCTATAACCAAAGTTCTTTTGTTAAAGATACAAAAAACCTTAGAAATAGAAGAATAACCAAAAAAAATTTCTTCATCGGATTTTGGATCAAACTTTCCTAAGGTATCTTTTTCATTCAAAATAAAATATTTGCACCCGAAGACTTTAAAATATGAAACATTGGGTTTTTTGTTATTCCACAACTCATAAGGTGTTTTTGAAAGTAATGGTCTCACTAGAATCCTATTCATGACATAGCATATCGTATTTATGGCTTCGACCCAAAAATATTTGGATAGGCTATGTTCATTTAACATGGTTCTTGTCATTTCTTATAAGTTTTTATATTTTCTTTTTACTACTCCATTTTGTTAAGGATTTCTCGAAGTGGAGAAATTATGGTTGTATCCATTGGATTCACAAAAATTTTAGAAATCACAGTTTTGAAATTCACCACCATGATCACTTCAAATTGATAAAATTATAAAACCCTTTTCATTTTGAATAAGTTTATAAAACATAGATAAATACCTAAAGCAATCACTTTTGTATGCTAAAAAGTAAGTCCATGTGTATCTACTATAATCATCTACGATGACAAATGCTTATTTGTTACCTCCTAGGCTTGATGTAGTAATTGATCCGAACAAGTCCATATGGATCAATTGCAATGGTCTAGATGTGCTTATTTGGTTCTTTGGTTTGAAACTACCTTTTATTTATTTTCCTAGTTGACATGCATCACACACATTGTCTTTAACAAACTTAATATGAGGAATTCCTTTTACATGTCTTTTAGATGAAATATGAGAGATTAGTTTTATGTTAGCATGACCTAATCTCTCATGCCAAAGCCAAGGATTGTCATTTAAAACTGAAAAATACATTTCATTACAATGATCATCAATATTGATAGTGTACACATTATTTTATTTTAGGGCAATCATAGATGTGTTTTTGTGTGGTTTTTCAATAATGCAAGCATTAAATTCAAATCTAACAATATATCCTTTGTTACACATTTGACTAATACTCAAAAGGTTATGCTTTAAGCCATTAACCAATAACATATTTTTAATAAAAAGGTTGGATTTGTTACCTATGGTTCCTTTGCTAATGAACCCTAGTTGTTGTCTTTGAAGGTGACATATCCTTCATCTAGGCTAGTGAGCTTAGAGAATTGAGATGGATCTCCGATCATATGCCTTGAGAATCTACTATCAAGGTACTATCTCTTGCTCCTAGCTTGTGATAATACATTTTTCTTAAAAAAAGGATGATTTTTAGGTATCAATTTGACCTTGGGTGCCTCAAAAATCGATCTACATAGCTTATCATATTGCATTGAGTTATTTGAGGTTCTTTTAGGAACTTAAATCAATTTATGTGGACTATATATCTTAAGTGGATATTTATAGGCAACATGTCTAAGTTTGCAACAAAAGTTGCATTTGGTGTGAGGTGATACATGCAAGGTAGGGCCTTTAACAAAGGTGGTTGGATTTTGATGAGAGCTACTCACAAATCCAATTCCACCTCTCTTATGGATGTGACCCTTATAGGTAAGGATCATATTTAAGGACTTGCTACCAACCTCAAATTTTTCTAAGGTTTCTTTGAGTAGCAAGTTTTCCTTTTGAAGTATTTCTAGTTCATCACATTTCGTACATATAGCTAAACTATCATTGTGCTTAACTTTTAATCTATCTAAATCACTAACAAGAGAAGCATGCTCCTTTTTCAATAATTTATATTTTTTACTAATTAATTTACATTCATTCATCAAAGGATAAATTTGCATCTAATTAACTACTAACCTCATCTCCAATAGCCATTAGCGCATAGTGAGCAACTTGCTCGATGTTGGTTGGTTGGCTCCTCTTCTTCGGATGCACTTGAGTTGTCCCAAGTTGTTTTAAGGGCCTTCTTCTTTTTTGGTTGCTTCCTCTTTGCTTGGGGACATTCACTTTCGAAGTGTCCTGGCTTCTTGCATTCGTAGTATATCACTTGTACTTTCTTGGGTTTAATTTTATTTTTAGTATCATTTTTAAATTTATTTCTTTTTATAAATTTTTTAAACTTTCTTGTCAAGAGTGCCAAGTCTTCATCATAGTCCTCATCACTTGAATTTTTTTTCAAGTGGTCTTCTTGAGTTCTTAGTGTCATATCCTTCCTATTATTTGGAAGGTTGTTCTCAAGCTCTTCATGAGCATTATAAGTCATTTCAAAGGTCATTAGTGACCCGATTAGTTCTTCGAGAGGAAAGTTATTTAAATCCTTGGCCTCTTGAATGGCTGTTACTTTAAAATCCTAACTCTTTGGGATGGATCTTAAGATTTTGTTAACAAGTTCAAAATCCAAGAAACTTTTACCAAGTCCTTTTAGACTATTGACGACATCCGTAAATCAGGTGTACATGTCTCTAATGGCCTCACTCCGTTTCATCTGAAACAATTCATAAGTATGGACTGAAAAATTAATTTTCAACTCCTTTACTCTACTAGTGCCTTCGTGAGTAACTTCGAGTGTGTGACAAATATCAAAAGCTGTTTCACAAATCGACACTCGATTGAACTCGTTTTTATCCAAAGCACAAAATAAGGCATTTATAGCCTTGATATTTAGAGTGAAAGTCTTCTTCTCCAACTCATTCCAATCATTCAATGGAAGATAAGACTTTTAAAAGCCATTTTCTGTAATGTTCCATAATTCAAAATCCATAGAAATAAGAAAAATCCTCATTCTAGTCTTCCAATAGGTGTAATCCACTCTATTGAACATAGGCGGATGTGTGATTGAGTAACCCTCTTGGTTGTCAGCAAATGTCATCTGTCTTGAGTTTCAAACCAAATGAGAGTGACCATGCTTTGATACCAATTGTTAGGATCAAGAGCGACACTAAGAGAGCGGGGGGGTGTGAATTAGTGTAGCGAAAAATCATCGATTTCGTAAAATATTCGTTTCGAATCAAACCATTTCGGAAAGATATTAAACTTAAGAGCTTTCATAAAAATGTAAAGAGAAGCTTAAGGAAGTTTGCAGTAATGTAAATTGCACAAAAAGAAAAGCAAACCAGAATTTAGAGTGGTTCAGTCAATGTGACCTACATCCACTTCGGATTCTTCCTCTGTCGAGGTCATTGGCGTCTACTAAAGGCCTTCATTCAATAGGCAAAGGCTAACCACCTTTTATAGCTCTTTCTCCTTTTGCCGGATTTAGGAGATAACTCTTACAAGCCTCACTCCTCTTTCATGGATGGTTATAAAGCTAACAGAGGGAGGAGGAGGTCTCTTCTCACTTTTACATTACTTTTGACACCCCAAACACTTAGATTTTGTCACACGTATAATTGCACTTTGTTACTCTTTTATGCATAAAAGGGTGGGGTATTTATAAGCCCAAATGGCTTCAAAAATGGAGCCAAAAAGTGTCTCATCCCTAGATTTTCGGGGTACTAGTGATACCACCGTCATTACTGGGTGGTACTACCGCTTGCAGATTGACACTAGGCGGTACCACTGCTCAATCTAGGCAGTACTACCACCTGATAGAGCTCGAAGACTAAGCTCTGGCGGTACCACCACCCCATCTGGGCAGTACCAACGCCCAGACCACTTGGGAGACTGCGTCCCAAGCAGTGCCACTGCCAGACAGGGTCCAACATCCTGGTTGGGCCTTGAATCCGGCCTAAACCAGCCTAACTTTGGGCCAACTGGCCTAGTTGGCCCCTAATAGAGTTGATGGGATTACCTCCCAAATCATACTCTAATTATATGCTAACTATGATTTTTAAGACATATTCTAAGCAAATTTAATCCGGTTTGTCTTGATTTCCTTCAGCGAACTTCCAGCGTTCTTCCGGCGAACTTCCGACGATCTCTCAGCAATGTTCCAATGGACACCCGACAAGCTTTTGGATTTTACGATGATCTTCTTGGCGAGTTTCGATGAGCTTCTTTGGCAAGAACTGGGACATTTCGGTCGCTTCCGATAGAAATTCCAATGAACATCTGGACTTTAGATGAACTCTCAAACTCCCAATGAAATCTCAATCTTGACTTCGGCATAATCATTTGCTTTATGTCTTGCTGCTATCGAAGTTAATCCTGCACACTTTTCTCAATATATAAATTAGATCAAACAAATCATTAATCGATCTTATCATCAAAATTCGAGATTCAACATCATGTCTTTTGGTATTCACATGATCTCATCTTTCAGGATATGAGTTTTATTATGTAAAATTCCTTGTATTCATGAAGTATATCTCATCACAAGTTTTTCTTGATATCCTTCATGTGATGATATGAAATTATGCAATACTCATGATATTATGTTGATGCATGCAAATAAGAAGTTATGATTATGTATGGTAGGATGTAAAGTAATTTGACATTTTGATACCATCATTATGTGAAATACTTATGATTTGGAATGATGCATGCAATACTATGATTTTTTTTTGAAATGATGTGAAAGTCAACAATTATCATTTTATGAAATAATACCATATTGCAATAAAGAATAACACATTATCTTTGTCATAATTTGAAAATTGATAGAAAGAGAAATGAATTGCATAATTGTTTATAATTCCCCTCTTTTTGCCAATGACAAAGGGGGAGAAAGAATTACTGTTATGATCGGGGTCGGCACTAAGAGGGGTGAATTAGTGCATCGGTAAAATTACATCGGTTCAAAAACCTTCGTACGATAAAAACTGATTTCGACGAGAACGAGTTTCGGAAACTTAACTAGAAAGTATTTTCATAAAGATAGATTGAAAGTGTGCGGAATATTCGTAGTGCATATAAAACAAGTAAAGAGGTTTGCAGTTAAAGGAGATTGCACAAATAAAATGCAAACCGATTTATAGTGGTTCGATCGTCATGACCTACATCCACTCCTCCGATTCCTCTTTCGTCGAGGCCACCGACATCCACCATCGATCTTCCTTTGATAGGCGAAGATTAAACTCCTTCTTACATCCCTCTTCTCCTTTTCATGGGTTTAGGAGACAACCCTTACAAGCACTCACACTCTTCTTACAAAATTCTAAATATAAGAGTGGAGGAGGGAATTTCTAAAGAGATTGCAGTAGCGTTTTCTCACTTTTTAATCCTTTGTGCTTGTATGTTATATCCAGGAATAAGAAGGGTATTCATAGGCTTCAAATTGATTCAAACTTGGAGCCTAAAACTTTTCCATCTCGGGTTTCCCAAGCACGGGCAGTACCACCACCTGCGTTGGGCAATACCACTACCTAGTGTTAGTATGACACTGACACTACCCTCGATGGTACTATCACCTAGTCTAGCGGTACCACTGCCTGGGGGCCAGTGCTAGGCAGTACCACCACCCAGACTAGCGGTACCACCGCCTGACATAGTCTCGAAGATTATGCCACGATGATGAGACTTCTATAGGCACTGTTTGGGCCTCTTATTGGGCCCAACACAGTTCTTATATGGGCCTAGCTAGCCCTTAATTGGGTTGGCCCAAATCCAAGCCCAATTATATGCTAACTACGAAATCCTAAGACATTTGCTAAGCTAAATAAGTCACTATGCCTATTCTTCCGGCGAACTTCCGGTGAACTTCCAACGATCTCTCGGCAATGTTCCGACGGACTCCAAGCAAGTTCCTAGACTTCATGACGATCTTCTTGGCAAGTTCCGACGAGCTTCTCTGGCAAGTGTTGGGATCGGAGCGGCACTAAGAGGGGGGGGGGGGGTGGGGTGAATTAGTGCAGCGGATTAAAACTCATAATTTTGTAATCAATTTTGCAAATGTGTAGAGATTTCGATTCGACGAAGAATGACTTAGTAAAGATAGCTCAAGTAAAGGAAGTTATGAATAGGGAGATGAAATCAAAAGTTTGCTGCTAAGTAAATAAATGTTTTAGAAAGATAAACACTTACACATTCAAGGAACAACATAATTTAAAGTGGTTCGGTCAAATGACCTACATCCACTTGCGAAGCCTTGTTCGATGAGGCTTCCAACTTCCACTAGCAAATCACTTTAAAGGGGAAGGACCAAATACCCCTCTTACAACCTTTTTACAAGTGGTTCACACTCTTACAGATTTTTTAAAGAGAAAGAGGGAGGTGAACACTTAAGTTATTGAAAATAAGACTTTGTTGAGGACTTGGCTAAAGTTTTTTCTCAATTTCTAACTTCTTAAAAGGTGTATTCTCTGCTGAGAATTGAGGGGTATTTATAGACCCCAAGAGGATTCAAATTTGGGCTCCAAATTTTGAATTCCTTTGGGTTTCCGGAGCTGGCGGTGCCACCGCCTGTCGGTGGCGGTGCTACTGCTTGTCAATGTCAATTTGACCGTGTATTGGCGGTGTCACTGCCTGTCTATGGCGGTGCCACCGCCCAACCATTCGGGTGCTGCACGGTACCATTGCCTAGTCCGTTGGTACCACTGCTTGACCTTTCGGGTTCTAGGTGGTGCCACCACCCAATCCGACGGTGCCACTGCACGACCTTACGGGTCACTGGTTAGACTCCAAATTTGGCCCAAACCAGTTCATATTCGAGCCCAGTTGGTCCCTAACCAGGTTATAGGATTAACTCTTAATCCTAACCCTAATTACATGCAAACTATGAGATTAAGACATAGTCCTAAGCAGGTTTTTAACCGGCAATATCGAGTTTCCTTCCGGCGAACTTCCGGCGGACTTCCGATATACCCTCGGATTTCTTCCGGCAGACTCCCAGCAGGCTCCCGGTCTTATGGCAAGTTCAGTGAGTCTTTGGCAAGTAGTAGAACCTTCTCGGTGATCTTCGCGAACCTTCGACGATCTCTTTGGCGGACTTCCGATATACCCTCGGATTTCTTCCGGCAGACTCCCAGCAGGCTCCCGGTCTTATGGCAAGTTCAGTGAGTCTTTGGCAAGTAGTAGAACCTTCTCGGTGATCTTCGCGAACCTTCGACGATCTCTTTGGCGGACTTCCGATATACCCTCGGATTTCTTCCGGCAGACTCCCAGCAGGCTCCCGGTCTTATGGCAAGTTCAGTGAGTCTTTGGCAAGTAGTAGAACCTTCTCGGTGATCTTCGCGAACCTTCGACGATCTCTTTGGCGGACTTCCGATATACCCTCGGATTTCTTCCGGCAGACTCCCAGCAGGCTCCCGGTCTTATGGCAAGTTCAGTGAGTCTTTGGCAAGTAGTAGAACCTTCTCGGTGATCTTCGCGAACCTTCGACGATCTCTTTGGCGGACTTCCGATATACCCTCGGATTTCTTCCGGCAGACTCCCAGCAGGCTCCCGGTCTTATGGCAAGTTCAGTGAGTCTTTGGCAAGTAGTCCCGATTCCTTCTCGGTTGGTTCCGGCAGCACTTCCGACGATTCTTCGAACTTTCGACGGACTCTCGAACACCCATCAAACTTGACTCCGGTAGACTTGCTTTATGTCTTCAAGCTATCGTAGTTAATCCTGCACATATAAAACACACTTTGATCTAGACAATTAATCCTAAGCATCTAATCAAGTTGTCCGGCATCTCATTGGTCCCTCGATGATTCGTTTGATTCTTCGGTGCATCGTCTTCTCTTGTGGCCTATTGCCCAATCGACCAGTTGGCTCCACAACTCCGATATCCTTGGCACAATCTCCGCACTTCTTAGCTAAATGCCCGAATCTACGGCCCGAAGCCTTCTGTCGATACATCGACCGATCCACTGGCTTGACATCTAATCTTCTGATATGTTCCTCTAGCCCAACATGATTTTCCTGCTTTAATTGTCTCATCTTGATCGAAGTATCCTGCATCACTCAAAATGCAAATTGAATCATAAACACATATCAAGTGGTTTCATCATCAAAATACAAGATTCAACAGCCAGCTCCGAGACTTCTCGATTGGTTCCTCTAGAACTTCCGATGAATATCCAGACTTCCGACGAACTCTCGAACTCCCAACGTGATCTCGATCTTGACTCCGGGACTTCATTTTGCTTTATGCCTTGCTATCATAGTTAATCCTATAGATGTAAAACATACTTCGATCTAGACAATTAATACTAAGCATTAATCACATTGTCCGGCATGTCATTGGTCCCTTGACGCTTCGTCCGATTTTTCGATGCATCATCCTCTCTTGCGGCCTATTGCCCAATCGGCTAGTTGACTCTGCAACTCCGATATCCTTGGCACAATATCTGCTTTTCTTGGACCAATGCCCGAATCCATGGCTCGAAGCCTTCTATCGATACGTCAACCGTTCCTCCGGCCCGACCTCCAATCTTTTGACATGTTTTCCTCCGACACAACATGATTTTCCTGCTTTAATTGTCTCATCCTGATTGAAGCATCCTGCATCACTCAAAATGTAGATTAAAACATAAACACATATCAATTGGTTTCATCATCAAAATACGAGATTCAACAATTACTAGTATGCACATTTCAAAAGAGAAAGATTTGCTAACTTGCACAATTCAAGAAGATGCAAAAACATGCTAACTTGCTCTTCTCAAAAGAGAAGCAAAGATTGCTAGCTTGTATATTTCAAGAAGCAAAAGTTGCTTTCTTGAACATCTCAAATATTGCTAGCTTACATTTTTTTAAATGACATAAAAATTTGCTAGCTTGCATGATGAAGAACTTGTTATCTTGAATATCATCATGAATTGCTAGCTTGCAATCTCAAGAGAAGCAAAAGTGATATCTTGCCTATCTCAGGAAGCAAAACATGCTAACTTACACATCTAGCAAAATTTACAAACTTGCAAAACTCAAAATTGTTGCTAGCTTGCATGATGATAAAACTTGAGATTATGTTTATAATACAATGATTTGAAACTTGCTAAATGCACTTCTCCTTTTTGTTGATGGCAAAGGAGAAGTTATGATAATCATGCATTGAATGATGTATTCATTATTTGATTATGCATGATTTTATGTTGCTTGGACTCATGATTAAATTTGATTTAACTTGAATTCAGCTTGAATTCAAGGTTCTATCATTATGGCATATTGATAGGGGTAGTTAAGGTTAACTCTGGCATCAATTGGTTGTCATCATCAAAAAAGGGGAGATTGTTGAATCTCGGATTTTGATGTTGAAATCAATTGATAGTGTTTATGATTTGATTTGCATTTTAAGTGATGCAGGAAGCTTCAATCAGGAAGAAATAATTAAAGTAGGAAGAATCATGTTGGGCTAGAGAAAAACATGTTAGAAGATTGGACGTCGAGTCGAAGCATCGGTCGACGTATTAACAAAAGGCCTCGAGCCATGGATCAGGCATCGGGCCAAAAAGAGCGAAAAGTTTGCTAAGGAAATCGGAGTTGCGGAGGTCAACTGGCTGATTAAGTAATAGGTCGCAAGAGAGGATGATGCACCGAAGAATTGAACGAGGCGTCGATGAACCAATGACATACTAAACAACATTTAATTTGCTTTGTAATAATTGTCTAGATCGAAGTAGGTTTTAAGTGTGCAGGATTAACTATGATAGTGATCAAGGCATAAAGCAAAATGATGTCTTGGAGTCAAGAATGAGATTTCATCGGAAGTCCAGACATTCATTGGAAGTTCTACCGGAGTTGACCGAGAAGTCCAGGAGCTTGCCAAAGAAGCTCATTGAAACTCGCCAAGAAGATCCTCGTAAAGTCCAAGAGCTTGCTGAGAGTCTATTGGTGTTGAATCTCGGATTTTGATGATAAAATCGATTGGTGAATTATTTTGATCTAATCTATATATGTTGAGAAAAGTATACAGGATTGACTACGATAACAATAAGACATAAAGTAAATATTGTGCTAGAGTGAAGATCGAGATTTCGAGACATAAAGAATAAGAAGGATATGACACTAAGAACTCAAGAAGACCACTTGAAAGAAAATTCAAGTGATGAGGACTTTGATGATGACTTGGCACTCTTGATAAGAAAATTTAAAAAATTCATTAAAAGGAATAAATTGAAAAATGACATTAAAAATAAATTTGAACCCATGAAAGATCAAGTAATATGCTACGAAAGCAAGAAGCTGGAATGTTATAAGAGCGAATGTCCCATAGTAAAGAAGAAGCAACCAATGAAGAAGAAGACTCTTAAAGCAACATGGGACGACTCAAGTGCATCCGAAAAAGAGGAGCCAACCAACATCGAGCAAGTTGCTTACTATGCACTAATGGATATTGGAGATGAGGTAACTATGCACTAATTCACCCCCCCTCTTAGTGCCGCTCTTGATCCTAACAACCACTTGGCCGTAATAACTATCGACGGAACCACCGCTCAGTCTAAGCAGTACCACCACCCAGACTACCTGGGATACTATTCCCTGGGTGATTCCACCACCCCAGTCTAGTGTTGCCACCGCTAGATAGGGTCCAGTAACTTGGTTGGGCCTTGAATCTAGCCCAAACGAGTCCAATTATGGGCCCAATTTGCCCTTAGTATGGTTAATGGGATTATCTCCCAAACCTAACCCTAATTATGTGCTAACTATGATTTTTAAGGCATACACAAAACAAGTCTGGTAAGTCTAGGTTTCTTCCGATAAGCTTCCAGTGAATTTTCGGCGAACTTTCGACGATCTCTCGGCAATGCTCCTATGGACTCCCGGTAGGCTCCTAGACTTCACGACGATCTTCTTGGCAAGTTCCAATGAGCTTCTTCTCGGTCAATTCCGGTAGCATTTTTGACAAACCTCTAGACTCCCGACGAATTCTCGAACTCCCAACAAAATCTTGATCTTGACTCTAGCACTTCGTTTTGCTTTATGCCTTGATCGCTATCATAGTTAATCCTAAATAATTTTCTCAACATACAGATTTGATCAAATAACTTACCAATTGATTTCATTATCAAAATCTAAGATTCAACAAATCTAATTACCTCATGTTTACCAACTTAATATTATCGAGAGAGGGGTTTCTTTGATTTAATCTCCTAATCTGACATATCACACGTATACATTTTTAATATATATCTACATCGCATGCAAATATATATACATATCTAGTAGGTGTATAAGTAATCACACATCTCATTGTTAGGATCGGAGCGGCACTAAGAGAGGGGGGTGAATTAGTGCAGCGGATTAAAACGTCGGTTTTGATAAATCTTTCGTACGGTAAAACTTGAACTTGAAAGCGTATTCGTATAGTAGAGCAGCTAAGGTAATGAGTAAATAAAGCAAGTAAGAAAGTTTGCAGTAATGTGAATAGCAACAATGAAATGCAAACCAGAGATTACGCCGTTTTTAAAGTGGTTCGGTCAAATGACCTACATCCACTTGCGAGGCCTCTCTTCAACGAGGCTCCCACCTTCCACTAGCAAATCTCTTGAAATGGAAGGGTAAATACCCCTCTTACAACTCTTTACAAGCAGTTCACACTCTTACAGATTTTCAAGAAAGAAGGAGGTGAACACTAGCAAATTGAAAACCAAGAATTGCTAAGACTTTTCTAAGACCTTTCTCTCAATCACTTGCTGCTCAAAAAGTTGTTCTCTCTGCTGAGAATTGAGGGGTATTTATAGGCCTCAAGAGGATTCAAATTTGGGCTCCAAAAATTTGAATTCTCTTATGTTCCCGAAGCTAGCGGTGCCACCGTCTGTCAGTGGCGGTGCCACCGCCTATCAGTTTTGACACTGACAGTGTATTGGACGGTGCTACCGCCCAGTCTAGCGGTGCCACCGCCTAGCTCTCGGGTGCTGGGCGGTGCCACCGCCCAGACCGGCGGTTCCACTGCCCGACCTTGCTAGTCACTGGTTGGGCTTTAACTCCGGCCCAAACCAGGTTTCATTTTGGGCCCAGTTGGCCCCTAATCAAGATATAGGATTATTTCTTAATCCTAACCTTAATTACATTCAAACTACGTAACTAAAGACATACTCCTAAGCAAGTTTTTAACCTGCGAACTTCAAGTCTTATTCCGGCGAGCTTCCGACGGACTTCCGATACGCCCTTGGATTTCTTTCGACGGACTCTCAGCTGGCTCTCGATCTTGTGGCGAAGTCAACGAGTAGCCGAGCCTTCTCGGTGATCTCTGTGAACCTCCGATGATCTCTTCGGCGGACTTCCGAAAACTCCGATAAGTCCCCGATTTCTTCTCGATTGGTTCCGGCAGCATCTCCGACGAATCTTCGGACTCTCAACGGACTCTCGAACACCCATCGAACTTGACTTCGGTAGACTTGCTTTATGTCTTCAAGCTGTCGTAGTTAATCCTGCATACTTATCTCAACATATGGATTAGATAAAACATGACAATTGAATTCATCATCAAAATCCGAGATTCAACAATCTCCCCCTTTTTGATGATGACAATCAATTGATAACAGAGTTAACCTTAACTCCCCCTATCTATATGCAATACTTGAGATAAGACATTCTTGAATTCAAAGCCTTTGAATTCAACAGATATATTGATAAGTTAAGATGCTTAACCTTATCAATACTCCATCATGATTCCTATCATGATGTATCTCTCTGAAAATGATGTCAAGGCTTGACATCCATTTTCAATTTTTGCATTTCAAGTGTAAAAGATAGTAATCGAAGCGATTCATCATATGGTAAGATATCAACATGTAAGATTGCAATGCAAGTTCTTGATATCTTAACATGATGCAATCATGGCATAATGCAAATTTGGCAATTATAGCATAGCAATTATCAATTTACCATATTTCTCCCCCTTTGTCATCAACAAAAAGGAGAGTGTCTTTAAGCATATAATTTATGATTATTAAAGCAAAGGAATTCAACACTACTATAGAATTTAGTTAAAAAAAAAATCAGAATTAAAACTTTATCTTTCATTCAAAATACATCACAAAAGAAGGTTCAACATCATTCAAGGAAAGAAGATGACTAAGATCGCATGTCAAGATAAAAGATACATCGATTAATCTTTAGGAGGAAATGTATAGTGCTGATACAGGACATTTATTTTTTGATTCATTTGCCGTAGTTCCTGCAAAGTAAGTTGCTCCGATTACATTTACATCCCATTTACCTCTAAAATAACAGCCCCTATCTTTTTCAATGAGTCCAATTAATTCACAAATAGTGCTGTCAAAGATTCTAATATGTGTTCCTAAAAGGTAAGTACTTAGGCTTTCGTTGTCCACACACAAGTTTGCATAAAATAGCCTAACTAACCTAGGATAAATTGGTTCATTGATTTGTAGGAGAGGTAAGGCATCTAAATGTGCAAACCACCTAATGGGTTCTAGGTTTCCTAGTTCATTTAGATCAACGTGTTTACCCTTATGTATAGTTCTTGTTTCAAAATTTGAAAATTTAAGTGCTACTTCTTTAGATTTAAAAAGATTTTGGTCATATGAATCTCCTACAATCCTTTTTCCTTTTGATCTCTTAAGAGCCATTATCTAGACAAGATGATGGATCAAAAATATTAAACTATAAAGGGTAGGGAAAATAATGAAAAGAGGAAGAAGAAAATTTTAGATTTTACCTTATAGAGAATTTCTTGAAAGATGGAGAGCTTGGACCAACAAAAATCCCTTTCCAAGGCTTCTAAATGTTGGAATGAGGCTTTAGAGAGGTTGAGAGAGGGTTGAGGCAGGTTCTCACGGGTTGGGGGCGGTGTCACCGCCGGCCCTAACCCCTAAGATTTATATAGGGGCTCTCGGGCGGTGCCACCGCCAAACCAAGCACTGCCTAGCGATCGAACGCTCAGGCGGTGCTACCGCTGGTTCTGGCGGTGCTACCGCTTGTTCTGGCGGTGCCACCGCTAGCATGCCGCGAAAAAAAATTTTCATTCCTTCTCCGTCCCCCCTTTTTTTTATTATTATTTTTTTATTTTTCAGAGATGTTAGGATAAACATTTCTTTTAGAATTGAAAGAGAATGATCAAATCTACCAAGGAACGGAAAGAGGATGAAAAACTTTTCGGAAAGTACATTCTTAGGGACAATTTAACATGCCTAGTTCCCTTCTAATAAATTCAAATTGGTCTTCATTTAAAGCTTTTGTAAAGATGTCTGCCAATTAATGCTTTGTGTCAATGAATTCTAGAACAACATTATTGTTAAGGACATGATCGCGTATGAAATGATGCCTAACGTCGATATGCTTAGTTCTAGAGTGCTGAATTGGATTTTTGGTAAGACTTATGGCACTTGTATTATCACATTTTATGGGAATGTTTTTCAAGTGAATTCCATAATCTTCTAATGTATTTTTCATCCAAACAATTTGTGCACAGCATGCACTTGCAGCGATGTATTCGGCTTCCGCCGTAGATAGTGCAACTGAATTTTGTTTCTTGGAAGTCCAAGAAACAAGTGCATGTCCTAAAAATTGGCATGTGCCGGATNAGCACTTAGTTCAGATTCCTATGTCATTTAGATATCTCATCAGATCAAGTTGTGACAATCGTTATCAAAGGGATTTATTAATGGACATGAGGAGGTACCAAACAGAAAGATGACTGAGTGTACTGACAGTCAATATGTTAAACTTAATGGGTCAGATTGTTAAATAAAGTGCATTATCATTAATAGGGATTGTAAGTGCTTTGAATTGTGTTTCATACTCATGGCAAATTAATAGTTATCAAATATCAGACTGGTCGAGATGATGAAAAAAATACTTCAGGCTCAGAAAATAAATGATAAACACCTTTGGACATGTTTCAGGTTCCTGAACTTAATGAAAAAGCCCACTCTTTTCTTGCAATGGGCACTAGACAACTTTAATGTACACGTACCTCCCTTGTCTGAATCCGACCTGATGATTATATTCTAGCTAACATTCTATTCAGGCTGATACTACTTGTCTATCACTTAGTGTTTTATATACCTAATCTAAGCTTTCATACTCTATCATATAATAGAATATGTTTTCCATGACACTGATCAAGTGCGTTTGAGTAAGCTCGCATTTGGATGTAATCACTCCCTCAAACTAAATCATCAAATTAAGCATCACTG
Organism: Musa balbisiana; assembly: GCA_004837865.1. NCBI lineage: Eukaryota > Viridiplantae > Streptophyta > Magnoliopsida > Zingiberales > Musaceae > Musa > Musa balbisiana. The sequence continues at coordinate 16,315,904 of CM017194.1, read as the reverse complement.
GATGTCACAATGTAGTCTCATAGAATCAATCAAGCCTATGAGTGTTTGAGTTCAATGCACTTGTACCTGAATCACTACGTTTCTACCATTAGGGTTAAGAATAATGCTAGAAATTATCCTGTTGTGCCAAATTTAGCTCTATAGACATGCATGACATAGCTCTCAATTTCCAAAACTCGATCTTAACAGCAAAATTTCTCAAGTGCAGCGGATTTAAAACGTCGGTTTTGAAAATATTGCGTATGGTAAAAAAAATTGAACTTGAAAGCGTATTCGTAGAGAGAGCAGCTAAGGTAAGAGTAAATAAAGCAAGTAAGAAAGTTGCAGTAATGTGAATAGAACATGAAATGCAAACAGAGATTACGACTGTTTTAAAGTGGGTCGGTCAAATGACCTACATCACGTGCGAGGGCCCCTCTTCGACGATGGCTCCCACCTTCCATTAGCAAATCTATTGAAAGGAAGGGAAATAACCCCTCTACAATCTTTACAAGCAGTTCACACTACTTACAGATTTTCAGAAAGAAAGGAGGGAACACTAGCAAATTGAAAACCAAGGATTGCTAAGAATTTCTAAGATGTTCTATCAATCACATTGTGCTCAAAAAGTTGTATTCTCAGCTGAGAATAGGAGGGGTTATTGATAGCCTTCAAGAGGATTCAAATTTGGGCTCCAAAATTGAATCTCTTCGGTTCCCGAAGCTAGCGGGGCAACCAGACGGTCAGGGGCGGTGCCAGGCCGTTAGTCGGCGGTGCCACAGGACTGTCAGTGGCGGTTGCCACCGGCCTGTCAGTTTTGACATGACAGTGTACTGGGCGGTGCCACGCCCAGTAAAGCGATGCCACCGCGTGGCTTCGGGTGTGGGCGGGTGCCACCGCTCAGACAGGCGGTGCCACCGCCTGGCTCTCGGGTTGCTGGCGGTGCCACCGCACAGACCGGCGATTCCACCGCCCGACCTTGTAGTCACTGCGTTGGGCTTTAAGTCGGCCCAAACAGATTTCATTTTGGGACTAGTTGGCCCCTAATCAAGATATAGGGTATTTCGAATCCACCATTAATTAACATGTAAACTACGTAACTAGAAACATAATCTAAGCAAGTTTTTTAAACCGGCGAACTTAAGTCTTGTTACGGAGAGCTTTCCGCGATCTTCCGATGGATCTTGGATACGCCTTGGATTTCTTCCGACGGGAACTCCCAGGTGGCTCCGATTTTGTGTGGTGAAATCAACGAGTAACCGGAGCCTTCTCGGTGATCTCTGGAACCTCCGATGATCTCTTCGGCGGACTTCCGAAACACTCCGACAAGTCACCGATTTCTTCTCGATGTCCGGCAGAATCCTCGACGAATTTCGGGACTCTTCAAAACACCCATCGAACTTGATTACGGTGAGACTCGCTTTATGTCTTCAACTTTTATAGTTAATCCTGCCATACTATCTCAACATATGGATTAGATAAAAAACATGACAAATTGACTTCATCATCAAAATCCGAGATTCAACAGCGCCATGGTACCACAGAGTGGGGACTCCGTGGAGTCATCGATCCCTTGCTCTACATGAAGGAGAGACGTGTGGTCAGTGAATGGGGCGAGAATGGTGGAGAAGTGGAGGCAAACTTTCATTTCCAAGACAAGCTGAAGGGCAGAGGCCAAGGAACTTCATAAGACCAGTGTCAACGAGCTTATAATCAAGATAACTGAAGTGATTAGGACTTCAGGTCATGCCAGAGTGCATGACACGGAACGCAAGCAGGCACAGTACATGGTAAAGTAAATTTGCTACGCAGTGGGACGGGGCGGTCGGTAGGGTTGAGGGAGAGACGGTACAAGCCATAGGTGACCAAACTATTAGGAGGACTTACTCCAAGTTGGATGAAAAAACTTCCTGCATTCAGAAAGTTCGAGGTATTGAGAAGGTAATCACAGAGCTAATCAATGCAAGGAGTCTGCAAATAACTTCGAGTGCTTCAGAAGTGTGAGCAAAGAGTAGGCGAAGGCTAGTAACCAGCCAATGAATGGAGTTACACCCTTGAGGAGGCGGAGTGACGTCAAGTAACCATCCCTTCTCAAACTCTCAGAGAATGGGCGAACTCTGAGTACCCCAATTATCTTATCTATCCAGTAGCGAGTCCTACAGTTCAACAGGCACTGCGAAAGATATTAGAAGACAATAGTTGTGACAAATCCTTCTCACCAATGGTGATTCAGTGCTACTGGAGTAGATTATCGCTTCATTTTCCAAACAGAAATGCCAATCGAAAGCGGAAGTGATGCGAATCTATTTGGAATGACAACTAAGTGAAGAAAGAGTGATGATGAACAAATTTGTGGAGGAAGGACCCAAAACTTCAGAAGTTTGCGAGGCGATGATCTGTTAAAGCTCCAACAAGCAGCCACCCCAGTTCAAGCATGCATGAGGCATTTGAGAGGAAGCGTTATAGTAAGGATGGTTCTTTTCCTTCATCTGGAGGATACGCAGGAACCAAAAAGGATCAACACAACTCATCCAACCCACACTACAAGTCAGGTCCCTTGGCGAGTTGAAGCAATATGGCGGATCAAAGGTTTAGACTACTTCAAAACGCAGCGAGAGAGCCGTTGGGAGCCAGAGAAGATGCAGCTGGCATAGTAAGATTGAAGACCAGCAAAAGGCGAGGAGTGGCAGTGTCGGCAAAGGCTTCGACGAAGGAGTCGAAGGAATAAGGGGGGGAGAATGTCACGGACAAACTTCAAAATAGGATGTTTTGATGTATGCTTATATATGTCCGTGTCTTTGGTTATGTTCGCTTGAAACAGATGTTGAGCGCGTCCGAAGGCTTAATAGGTCCCATTGTAGTTCGGTCTATAGTGTCGACCATGTCCTTTTGTTGTGCAACTGTCAGAGCTGTATAGTTGGGTTTGTATTTTGCATGGCTAAGAAGTGTTTCGAAGATGATTGCTTGATGGTCTCGTGTGAGGCATTTCTCTACAGTTTTCTCTTTGTAGCGTCCAGGGGCAGGGGAGGGTCGGGGAGGCTGACCTTTGACGGCACGGACACGCAAGGGTGCCGCACGACTAGGCAAAACCAGCTAAGTCCGTGACAATATGGATTAGACAAAAACAGGTACAAATTGACTTCATCATCAAAATCCGAGATTCAACAATCTCCCCCTTTTTGTGATGACATCAATGAAACGGAGTTATCCTTAACTCCCCTACTATATGCTATACTTGGGATAAGTCATTTTGAATTCAAGGCCTTTGATTCAAGAGACTATTGATAAGTTAACCTATCAATAACTCCCATCATGATTCCTATCATGATGTATCTTTCTGAAAATGATCAAGACTTGACAACCATTGTTCAAGTTTTATATTTCAAACGTGAATGATAGTGATAATAGCAAGATATGTGTGTGCATATAAAATTATGATTAAGCTTCTGATATTCTTAAACATTAAGTCAAACATTTTGTAAAATATGGAAATATGCATAGCAATTCTCAATACAATTAGTTTCAAGTTTTAATTTCAAACGTGAATGATAGTGAGCATAGCAAGTATTCATCCTATAATTTGATTTAAGCTTTTGATATCTTAACAAATGCAAACATTTCTAGTGAAAATATGCAATCATAGCATAGTAATTATCAATTTACCATATTTCTTTTTTTCCCCTTTGTCATCAACAAAAAGGAGAGCGACTTTAAAGGTATAATTTGTGATTTGTAAAGCAACAGGAAGTCATCATTTACTATAGAATTTAGTAAAAAAACAAATTAATCCAGCATAAAAACTTTATCTTTCATTCAAAATACATCGCAAAAGAAGGATTTTCAACATCATTCAAAATACATTGTAACAGAAGGTTCAACTCATTCAAGGAAAGAAGATGACAAAGATCGCATGTCAAGATAAAAGATACATCGATAATCTTTAGGAGGAAATGCCCATAGTGCTGATACAGGACTTTATTTTAGATTATTTACCGAGTTCTGCTAAATTCAAATGCTGAGTTTGAATTGCTCTTGCTGGGTTTTGAGTTGGCTTGTTGTGAGTTGGATTGATAAATTCGCCAAAATGAGTTCTTCAGACGATGAAGTAGGAGCATGAAGGTGCTCACCAAGGGACTAGGCGGAGGAGAAGATCTTTCCCCTAAGAATGTGTTTCAGGGTTTCTACTAGTAGGGGAATTGGATCAATCTTCTAGGTTGCCTCACCCATATACCATGCCTAAAGGGCATTCTAAGTCTTTTCAATAGATTAGGTTTGATGTTCTATCGATCACTTTTGAATGTGTCTTCATCGGGTGGGATACTATGTCATGGGCAAGTATAAGGTAATGTGATTAACTCCATATGATAACATACCTTCTTTAGCGATGAATTCTTCATATGTTGTCGGAGTTAAGTATCCAAAGGTTATGTTGACCACGGTAATAATCCAATAAATTGTGCTCATCTCGGTTGACTTATTTCATCAAGATAAAATTGTTTAGAAAATGCATGCTGTTGATGTAATGAGAAGTTTAGAGTTAAAAGGGTAGTAAGGTTCGCAAACTCTTGGGTAGTATTCCAAGGTTCGGATATGCAAAAGAGTTTCTACGGACTTCGAAGAAGGTTGCTCCGATTACATTACATCCCATTTACCTCTAAAATAACAGCCCCTATCTTTTTCAATGAGTCCAATTAATTCACAAATAGTGCTGTCAAAGATTCTAATATGTGTTCCTAAAAGGTAAGTACTTAGGCTTTCGTTGTCCACACACAAGTTTGCATAAAATAGCCTAACTAACCTAGGATAAATTGGTTCATTGATTTGTAGGAGAGGTAAGGCATCTAAATGTGCAAACCACCTAATGGGTTCTAGGTTTCCTAGTTCATTTAGATCAACGTGTTTACCCTTATGTATAGTTCTTGTTTCAAAATTTGAAAATTTAAGTGCTACTTCTTTAGATTTAAAAAGATTTGGTCATATGAATCTCCTACAATCCTTTTTCCTTTGATCTCTTAAGAGCCATTATCTAGACAAGATGATGGATCAAAAATATTAAACTATAAAGGGTAGGGAAAATAATGAAAAGAGGAAGAAGAAAATTTTAGATTTTACCTTATAGAGAATTTCTTGAAAGATGGAGAGCTTGGACCAACAAAAATCCCTTTCCAAGGCTTCTAAATGTTGGAATGAGGCTTTAGAGAGGTTGAGAGAGGGTTGAGGCAGGTTCTCACGGGTTGGGGGCGGTGTCACCGCCGGCCCTAACCCCTAAGATTTATATAGGGGCTCTCGGGCGGTGCCACCGCCAAACCAAGCACTGCCTAGCGATCGAACGCTCAGGCGGTGCTACCGCTGGTTCTGGCGGTGCTACCGCTTGTTCTGGCGGTGCCACCGCTAGCATGCCGCGAAAAAAAATTTTCATTCCTTCTCCGTCCCCCCTTTTTTTTATTATTATTTTTTTATTTTTCAGAGATGTTAGGATAAACATTTCTTTTAGAATTGAAAGAGAATGATCAAATCTACCAAGGAACGGAAAGAGGATGAAAAACTTTTCGGAAAGTACATTCTTAGGGACAATTTAACATGCCTAGTTCCCTTCTAATAAATTCAAATTGGTCTTCATTTAAAGCTTTTGTAAAGATGTCTGCCAATTAATGCTTTGTGTCAATGAATTCTAGAACAACATTATTGTTAAGGACATGATCGCGTATGAAATGATGCCTAACGTCGATATGCTTAGTTCTAGAGTGCTGAATTGGATTTTTGGTAAGACTTATGGCACTTGTATTATCACATTTTATGGGAATGTTTTTCAAGTGAATTCCATAATCTTCTAATGTATTTTTCATCCAAACAATTTGTGCACAGCATGCACTTGCAGCGATGTATTCGGCTTCCGCCGTAGATAGTGCAACTGAATTTTGTTTCTTGGAAGTCCAAGAAACAAGTGCATGTCCTAAAAATTGGCATGTGCCGGATGTACTTTTTCTATCTATCCTGCATCCGCCAAAATCGGCATCTGCATAAGCTATTAAATCGAATTTTTTTGATTTTGGATACCAAAGTCCTAAATTTGGAGTTCCTTTAAGATATCTAAATATTCTTTTAACACTCTTAAGATGAGATAATTTAGGATTAGATTGAAACCTAGCACAAAGTCCCACGCTAAACATAATATCCGGTCTAGTCGCGGTGAGGTAAAGTAGACTACCTATCATTCCCCTATACGTTTTTTGATCGAAATTTTAGTTGTTTTCATCCATATCTAACTTAGTCGAAGTACTCATAGGGGTGTTTATTGCTTTTGAATTATCCATGTTAAATCATTTTAACAAGTCTAATGTATATTTAGATTGGTTAAGAAATATACCGTCATTAAGTTGTTTAATTTGCAATCCTAAAAAGAATGTTAATTCACCCATTAAACTCATTTCAAATTCATGACTCATATTTTTGGCAAATGATTCACATAGTGATTCATCCGAAGAACCAAAAATAATATCATCAACATAAATTTGCACAATAAGAAAATTATTTTCAAAATGTTTGATAAACAATGTAGTATCAACCTTGCCTTTGGTAAAATTATTTAAAATAAGAAAGAAACTAAGCCTTTCGTACCAAGCTCTAGGAGCTTGTTTCAAACCATAGAGAGCCTTAGTCAATTTGAATACATGATTAGGAAGAAGAGAATTTTTAAATCCAGGAGTTTGTTCGACATATACTTCTTCCGAAATAAAACCATTCAAGAAGGCACTTTTGACGTCCATTTGAAATAGTTTAAAATTATTACTACTAGCATAGGCAAGGAGCATCCTAATGGCTTCTAATCTTGCCACAGGAGCGAAGGTTTCTTCGTAGTCGATACCTTCTTCTTGGTTGAAACCTTTGGCCACTAATCTAGCCTTGTTTCTAACCACGATACCACATTCGTCTTGCTTGTTTCTAAAGACCCATTTAGTACCAATGACTAAATGGTCACTAGGTCGAGGAACAAGCTTCCATACCTCACTCCTCTCAAATTGATTCAATTCCTCTTGCATTGCAATGACCTAAGAATCATCTTTCAAGGCCTCGTCAATGCATTTAGGTTCGATTTGAGAGAGAAAGGCAGCATTAGCACAAAAATTCTTGAAAGAAGAACGAGTTTGAACCCCTTGTGATGTATCTCCTATAATTTGCTCTTTTGGATGAGCATCTACATACTTCCATTCCTTGGGTAAGGAGATTTTGGAAGAAGATGCATCCAAGTTGCTATTTTGAGGAGGGGGTTCCTTTAAATCCAAATTTTCAAAACCAATATCATCATCAAAATCATTTTTCTTTAACTCGGAAATTTCATTAAAAATTACATGAATAGACTCTTCTATAACTAAGGTTCTTTTGTTAAAAACACGAAAAGCCTTAGAAACGGAAGAGTAACCAAGAAAGATGCCTTCATCGGATTTAGCATCAAATTTTCCTAAGGCATCCTTTTCATTTAAAATAAAGCATTTGCAACTGAAAACTTTAAAATAAGAAACATTTGGTGTTTTGTTATTCCATAATTCATAGGGAGTTTTTGATAGAGATGGTCTTATTAAAACCCTATTCATGATGTAGCAAGCCGTATTCACGGCTTCGGCCCAAAAGTACTTGGATAGACTATGTTCATTCAACATAGTTCTTGCCATTTCTTGTAGATTTCTATTTTTTCTTTCTACTACTCCATTTTGTTGCGGGTTTCTTGGAGTAGAGAAGTTATGGTTATATTCGTTAACTTCACAAAAATTTTGAAAATCGCGGTTTTGAAATTCGCCACCGTGATCACTCCGAATTGATGAAATCATGAATCCTTTTTCATTTTGAGTGAGTTTACAAAATTTAGAGAAACATTTGAAACAATCACTTTTGTGAGCCAAGAAATAGGTCCAAGTGTATCTAGTATAATCATCTACAATCACAAAAGCGTATTTGCTTCCTCCTAGACTTGTCGTGTCAATTGGTCCAAATAAGTCCAAATGGATCAATTGTAATGGTCTAGTGGTGCTAATTTGATTTTTTGGTTTGAAACTAGTTTTTATTTGTTTACCTAGTTGACACGCATCGCATACTTTGTCCTTAACAAACTTCATATTGGGAATTCCTCGTACTAATTCTCTAGAGGAGATCTTAGATATTAGTTTCATGCTTGCATGGCCTAATCTCCTATTCCAAAGCCAAGCATCATCTTTTAAAGCGGAGAGGCACATTTCATTACCTAGTTCATCAAGATCGATGGTGTAGACATTATTTTGTTTTAATGCAATCATAGTACTGTTATTGTTTGGTTTTTCAATAATACACACATTTGATTCAAATCTAATGATATAACCTTTATCACATAATTGACTAATACTCAAGAGATTATGTTTCGATCTATCAACTAGTAATACATTATCAATAGAAAAGTTTAATTTGTTACCTATGGTTCCCTTGCCAATGATTTTGCCTTTGTTGTTGTCTCCGAAGGTGACATAGCCTTCGTCTATGCTAGTGAGCTTGGAGAATTGGGATGGATCTCCGGTCATATGCCTTGAGCATCCACTATCAAGGTACCATCTCTTGCTCCTAGCTTGTTATGGTGTATGTTTCTACAAGAAGGGATTATTTTTAGGTACCCATTTACTTTTGGGTGCCTCAAAAACTAATCTAACTTGTTTATCATGTTGCATAGACTTGATCATGGTTCCTTTAGGAACCCAAATCAATTTGTTCGGACTAATTTTCTTGAATGGACATTGATAAGTTTTATGTCCATATTTGCAACAGAAGTTGCAATTGCTTTGGTGTTGAACATGTAAGATAGGACCTTTAATGAAGGTGGTTGGATTTTGGTGAGAACTTCTCACAAATCCGATTCCACTTCTTTAGGAACGTGACCCTTATTTGTAAGGATCATGTTCAAAGACTTGCTACCGACCTCGAATTTCTTCAAGGTGTCCTTAAGTAGCAAGTTCTCCTTTTGGAGAGTTTCTAGATCATGGCATTTTATGCATGGAGCTAAACTATCATGATATTCAGTTTTTAATTTATCAAAATTACAAGTAAGACTATCATGCTCCTTTTTTAACAATTTATATTTTCTACTAATTGTTTTGCATTCATCAAATAACTCATGGAAGGCATTTAATAATTCATGATGAGATTAAATCTGCATCAATTAAATTCGTTACCTCCTCTCCGATGGCCATTAGGGCGTAATGAGCAACTTGCTCGGTGTTGGACTCCTCTTCTTCGGATGCGCTTGAATCATCCCACGTTGCTTTGAGCGCCTTCTTCTTTGATGTTCTCTTTTTGGATTGGGGACATTCATTTTTGAAATGCCCCGGCTTCTTGCATTCATAGCATATCACTTGGTCCTTTTTATGTTCAAGTTTGTTTTTGGTGTTATTTTTAAATTTGTTCTTTCTTATAAATTTTTTAAATTTTTGAGTCAAAAGTGCAATGTCATTGTCACTGTCCTCATCACTTGATGTTCCTTTCAAGTGGTCTTCTTGTGATTTGAGTGCCATATCCTTCCTGTTCTTTGGAAGGGGGTTCTCAAGCTCGTCATGAGCTTGACATGTCATTTCGTAGGTCATTAGAGACCCAATAAGTTCTTCAAGAGGGAATGTTTTAAGGTCCTTGGCCTCTTGAATGGCAGTAACTTTTGGATCCCAACTTTTAGGAAGGGATCTTAAGATTTTAGTTACTAATTCAAAGTTAGAAAAATCTTTACCAAGAGCTTTGAGTCCATTGATGACATCCGTGAAACGGGTGTACATGTCTCCGATGGACTCACTTGGTTTCATTCGAAAAAGTTCATAAGAGTGCATAAGAATATTGATTTTGGACTCTTTCACTCGGCTAGTGCCTTCATGAGTGACCTCAAGAGTTCTCCAAATATCAAAAGTAGAATCACAAATTGAAATGCGATTAAATTCATTTTTGTCTAGTGCACAAAACAAGGCATTCATAGCCTTTGCGTTTAAAGCAAAAACTTTCTTCTCCGATTCATTCCATTCGCTCATCGGAAGAGAAGATTTTTGAAATCCATTTTCAACAATAGTCCAAAGCTCGAAATCCATGGAAATTAGGAAGATTCTCATACGTGTCTTCCAATACGTATAATCCGACCCATTAAACATAGGTGGACGTGTAATGGAGTGTCCCTCATGCATGCCGGAGTAAGCCATCTCTCTTGGGTATTAAACCAAATATGAGAGTGAGCCTTGCTCTGATACCAATTGTTAGGATCGGAGCGGCACTAAGAGGGGGGGGTGAATTAGTGCAGCGGATTAAAATGTCGGTTTTGATAAATCTTTCGTACGGTAAAACTTGAACTTGAAAGCGTATTCGTATAGTAGAGCAGCTAAGGTAATGAGTAAATAAAGCAAGTAAGAAAGTTTGCAGTAATGTGAATAGCAACAATGAAATGCAAACCAGAGATTACGCCGTTTTTAAAGTGGTTCGGTCAAATGACCTACATCCACTTGCGAGGCCTCTCTTCAACGAGGCTCCCACCTTCCACTAGCAAATCTCTTGAAATGGAAGGGTAAATACCCCTCTTACAACTCTTTACAAACAGTTCACACTCTTACAGATTTTCAAGAAAGAAGGAGGTGAACACTAGCAAATTGAAAACCAAGGATTGCTAAGACTTTTCTAAGACCTTTCTCTCAATCACTTGCTGCTCAAAAAGTTGTTCTCTCTACTGAGAATTGAGGGGTATTTATAGGCCTCAAGAGGATTTAAATTTGGGCTCCAAAAATTTGAATTCTCTTATGTTCCCGAAGCTAGCGGTGCCACCGTCTGTCAGTGGCGGTGCCACCGCCTATCAGTTTTGACACTGACAGTGTACTGGACGGTGCTACCGCCCAGTCTAGCGGTGCCACCGCCTAGCTCTCGGGTGCTGGGCGGTGCCACCGCCCAGACCGGCGGTTCCACTGCCCGACCTTGCTAGTCACTGGTTGGGCTTTAACTCCGGCCCAAACCAGGTTTCATTTTGGGCCCAGTTGGCCCCTAATCAAGATATAGGATTATTTCTTAATCCTAACCTTAATTACATTCAAACTACGTAACTAAAGACATACTCCTAAGCAAGTTTTTAACCGGCGAACTTCAAGTCTTGTTCCGGCGAGCTTTCCGGCGATCTTCCGACGGACTTCCGATACGCCCTTGGATTTCTTTCGACGGACTCCCAGCTGGCTCCCGATCTTGTGGCGAAGTCAACGAGTAGCCGAGCCTTCTCGGTGATCTCTGCGAACCTCCGATGATCTCTTCGGCGGACTTCCAAAAACTCCGATAAGTCCCCGATTTCTTCTCGATTGGTTCCGGCAGCATCTCCGACGAATCTTCGGACTCTCAACGGACTCTCGAACACCCATCGAACTTGACTTCGGTAGACTTGCTTTATGTCTTCAAGCTGTCGTAGTTAATCCTGCATACTTATCTCAACATATGGATTAGATAAAACATGACAATTGAATTCATCATCAAAATCCGAGATTCAACACTCATAAGCAATCACACTAGATGATCATGGACCACAATCTAATGTGATCATGAAACGTCCCTCAAATCGATAATATTAAGATTCAACAATAATCTATTCCAGGATCCAAACACACATTTGAGGATATTGAGAAAACATTCAAGTCACGTCCATAATTCCATAATTCATAAGACCTATGTAATTTAAAATCATATACTACATTACTCAATGAATCATAAAACCTAAAACTAACTTACCAAGATAATAATCACCTCATAAATATACTAGTGTGGTATTCTATACAATCATAAAAAACCAATATTTACCATATGTTCATATCATTTCACAAATTTACTTAACACTCCAAAATCCTAAACATGAGAGGTTCTTTAAACTTTTACAAAAGTTATAAGTTCATATTTACCATCAACATTCCATTAGACACCAAGTATACTTATACAACAAAAAATATATCATCCACAAAAGGTTTGCCGATAAGATTACATCATCAAAGTAAGCAGCATTTTAAGATTACAACATCAAAGTAAGCAGCATTTTAAGATTACAACATCAAAGTAAGCAGCATTTTAAGATTACAACATCAAAGTAAACAACATAAGATTACATCATCAAAGTAAGCAACATTTTAAGATTACAACATCAAAGTAAGCAGCATTTTAAGATTACAACATCAAAGTAAGCAGCATTTTAAGATTACAACATCAAAGTAAACAACATAAGATTACAACATCAAAGTAAGCACAATAAAAGAGAGGGATTTCGTTCACTTCTTTGTGAAAATTTTTACATCAAAGTAAGCAGCATTTTAAGATTACAACATCAAAGTAAGCAGCATTTTAAGATTACAACATCAAAGTAAGCACAATAAAAGAGAGGGATTTCGTTCACTTCTTTGTGAAAATTTTTACATCAAAGTAAGCACAATAAAAGAGAGGGATTTCGTTCACTTCTTTGTGAAAATTTTTACATCAAAGGGCAGCGAGATGCCAAGAATGTACTCTGGTACCAAGTGATAGAACCCTTATAGATTCTAAGCTTGGGGTTGATCTCTTTAGGGGATCGACCTCATTGGAACTCTATAGGGTTCCTTCTATCAAATTACTGCTCAAAAGATTACAAAAATATTCATCTATTGCTTATGAAAAGAGAATGAATACATAGTTATTTATAGGGCTTCTAAACCTCAACTCCTACTAGGACTCCTACTCAAGACTCCTATTCCTTTACAACTCCTAATGCTTTTTTAAGAATACTCTCCTAACCCTAGCTCTCTTTAATAGGGGTCGACTAGGTAGGTTTTACATAAATGCCCCTTTTAATGAAACTTAATTTAGGACTCTCCTAGCTAGAGTCCTAACACATAGCCTTTATTACTACTTGCATAAAATATCGTCATTTGTAGCATTCAAATCAAAGTAAGCACAATAAAAGAGAGGGATTTCGTTCACTTCTTTGTGAAAATTTTTACATCAAAGTAAGCAGCATTTTAAGATTACAACATCAAAGTAAGCAGCATTTTAAGATTACAACATCAAAGTAAACAACATAAGATTACAACATCAAAGTAAGCAGCATTTTAAGATTACAACATCAAAGTAAGCAGCATTTTAAGATTACAACATCAAAGTACACAACATAAGATTACAACATCAAAGTAAGCACAATAAAAGAGAGGGATTTCGTTCACTTCTTTGTGAAAATTTTTACATCAAAGTAAGCAGCATTTTAAGATTACAACATCAAAGTAAGCAGCATTTTAAGATTACAACATCAAAGTAAACAACATAAGATTACAACATCAAAGTAAGCAGCATTTTAAGATTACAACATCAAAGTAAGCAGCATTTTAAGATTACAACATCAAAGTACACAACATAAGATTACATCATCAAAGTAAGCACAATAAAAGCATCAAAGTAAGCAACATTTAAGATTACAACATCAAAGTAAACACATAAGATTACAACATCAAAGTAAGCACAATAAAAGAGAGGGATTTCGTTCACTTCTTTGTGAAAATTTTACAGTCAAAGTAAGCCAGCATTGCATTTTAAGATTACAACATCAAAGTACACAACATAAGATTACATCATCAAAGTAAGCACAATAAAAGAGAGGGATTTCGTTCACTTCTTTGTGAAAATTTTTACATCAAAGTAAGCAGCATTTTAAGATTACAACATCAAAGTAAACAACATAAGATTACATCATCAAAGTAAGCATAATAAAAGAGAGGGATTTCATCCACTTCTCCCCCTTTATCATCAATAAAAAGACATACACAGCTTATTCAGGTGGTGGCAAGTTAAAATGTCTAAACATGGTATTAAGCTATTGATGAATCTATTGCAACTCAGTGAAAATTTGATCTTGTCTTTATTCAAATCGATCTTGACATTGTTCAAATCGATCCATTCAAGTCTCTATGTTGTCGATAGATGAGGGGAGTGCTTGCTCTACTAGAAGTGTTACCTCAAAGGGACCAGTAAGAGGAGATTGATTACCCCTAAATATTGGTTTTTCAAGTTCTTGTTAAAGTGAGAGGGGATCAATCCTTCTAGGTAGTCTAGTCCATATCCCATTTCTGAATATACACCTTAATCATTGAAGTAGGTTTCTATTTATGATATTAAATCTATCAAGTTTCATAACTTCTTCGTCATGTGGGATAACTATGTTAGAAGCATGGATTAGTCTTGTGATCAAGCCACCATATTGAAGTATCATATATTTTTTCGATAGCTCAATCATATTTTGTTGTATTAGATAGTCAAAACAATTTTCATGTCCTTTCATAATCCAATATATCATTCCTATTTCCATTTGGTTAACTTCATTATGAAGATATTGTTTTGGAATTATAATGCTTATCAAGATGTCATGAAGTAGTTTGGTGTTAAAAGGTAACAAATGTTTACAGCTTTTTGGAAGAATAGACAAGTTAGGATTATCGAAGATGGTTCCTAATGCTTAAGAATAAGTGGTCCCAACTAATTCTTCATCCTATTGGCCTCTAAAATAACAACCTCTTTCTTTTTTCGTAATTCCTATTAGATTACAAATTATGCCATCCGTAATGGGTATATGATGTCCTAAGAGAAACGTGGGCCCCTATTATTTTCAACCACATACAAATTATTATAAAACAATCTAACAAGTCTAGGATAGATAGGTTCACATATTTGAAGGATTGGTAGGATATCTAGGTTAGCAAACCATTTAATATGTTCCAAATCACTTAATTCCTCTAAATCAATATATTTACCCTTATAAACATTTCTAGATTCTATGGTTGGAAATTTAAGGGCATGTTGATGAGAATTAAAAAATAGGGTGTCATAGTTTTCATCTAATCTCCTCTTCCCTTTATCCCTTGAGGATCTTCTAGAAATCATGGAGACTACAATTATGAAGATAAATAAGAGGCAAAAATAAGTAATGCATAGGGTGGAATCAATTTGGTTTAGGGATTACCTTATTAGTTTCTCTTTCTTGTGATTACCAAGATGGTTTTTGAGATTGATCCTTGATTTAGTAGAAAATGGGGATTCTTTTGAGTTGCTAAAGGGAGAACAAGAGGATCAAGAGGTTTGGGGCTCTTTGGAGAAGTTTAGAATGGGTTGGGGTCAGTTCTACCGCCGGCCTTAACTTGTTCTATATATAAGGTAGGTTGCGAGCGGTGGCACCACCAGCTGGGTGGTGCTATCACCAACTAGGCGGTGACACTGCCTATAGGTAGTGAGCACTGCTTGCATTGAGGTGTAATGTTGATATTGTTCCTTCTTGCAAGATTATGTGGTGCACACATTCATTTATCATAAAATCTATTCTTGTAAGAGGAGAAAATTCGCACCATAAGTTCATGCATCATAGAAAATTAGTACGCAAACATTGTATAGAATTTGTTCGCATATCTCAAGTTCATGCATCATACAAAATTTCATACGCAAACATCATATAGAATTCGTTCGCATACCATAAGTTCATGATTCAAGTGAATAATCTTGTAAAATAGAATTTGATAAGAAAATCTGGAGAAAAATTCAAGGAGGAACTAATGTATTCGAGAAATTTAGCATACCTAATTCTCTTCTTATAAAATCAAATTGTTCCTTAATCAAAGGTTTTGTAGAAATATCAGCTAATTGATATTTTGTGTCAATAAATTCTAAGATTACGTCATGATTATTAATATGATCTCATATAAAGTGATGCCTAATGTCAATATGTTTAGTTCTAGAGTGTTGAATAGGATTTTTCGTTAAACATATTACACTTGTGTTATCACACTTTATAGGTATATGCTTCATGTGAATTCCATAATCCTCTAAAGTGTTTTTTATCCATATAACTTGTGTCCAACATACACCTACTACAATATACTTAGCTTTAGTTGTAGATAATACAATCGAGTTTTATTTCTTGGAAGACTAAGAGACAAGTGCTTGTCCTAAAAATTGATATGTTCCGGATGTGCTTTTTCTATCTATTTAGTAGCTAGCAAAATCAACATCGGCATAACCAAGCAATTCAAAATTTCTAAATTTTGGATACTATAATCCTAGTTTAGGAGTTCCTTTTAGATATCTAAAAATCCTTTTAACAGCTTTTAAATGAGATTGCTTGGGGTTAGATTGAAACCTAGCACAAAGTCCTACATTAAATATGACATCTGGTCTAGTTGCGGTGAGGTATAATAAACTATCTATCATACCCCTATAAGCATTTTGATCAAAGCTTTCTCCACCTTTGTCAATGTCTTACTTAGTGGAGGTACCCATAGGAGTATTGATAGTTTTTGAACTATCCATATTAAATCATTTTAACAAGTCTAATGCATATTTTGTTTGATTAATAATAATACCATCATTAAGTTGTTTGATTTGCAAGCCTAAAAAAAATTTAATTCACCCATTAAATTCATTTTAAATTCTTGGTTCATACTTTTGGTAAATGATTCACATAAAGATTCATTCGTGGAACCAAAAATAATATCATCAACATAAATTTGAGCAATAAAAAAATTATTTTTAAAATTTTTAATAAAAAATCTGGTATCGATCTTGCCTTTAGAGAAATTATTTTGAATAAGGAAGGAGCTAAGTCTCTCATACCAAGCCCTTGGAGCTTGTTTCAATCCATATAGAGCTTTAGTCAATTTGAACACATGATTAGGGAAATTATCATTTTCAAATCTGGGAGGTTGTTTCAATATAAACCTCTACGGAAATAAAGCAATTAAGAAAAGTACTTTTAACATCCATTTGAAATAACTTAAAATTATTACTACTAGCATAGGCAAGGAGTATCCTTATGGCTTCTAATTGTGCCACAGGAGTAAATGTTTCTTCATAATCGATACATTCTTCTTTGTTGAAACCCTTGGCCACTAATCTAGCCTTATTTCTAACCACGATACCAAATTCATCTTACTTGTTTTTAAAGACTCATTTAGTACCAATAACTAAATGGTCATTTGGCCTTGAAACAAGCTTGCATACCTCATTTCTCTCAAATTGGTTCCACTCTTCTTGCATTACGATAACCTATGAATCATCTTTCAAGGCCTCGATAGTTGCAATTTCTTTCACCCGAATATAAGAAGAATGACTCAACCAAGATACTCGGAGGATGATAACCTCTCCTAGGCCTATGGCATATAAACCTCCTTTTGCTCGCAGCCATCCTTCGCTGCCAAAAAATTTAACAAAAGAAGAACTACGTGACCGATCAGCAAAGGGTCTTTATTGGCATTGCGACAAGCCGTGGAACCGCGATCATCGCTACAAAAGGGGTCACCTCCTACTGATTGAACCTCTTGAAGACATAGAGGAAAAGATCCAAGAGCATGAGAAAAAGGTCACGGATGAAGAACAATAGCCGATTGATATTACAATGCATGCCCTTGCCGGTTACGCGAACATGTAAATGATGAAAGTGGGAGGACTTCTAAAGCAACAACCTATCACCATTCTTATTGACACCGGGTGCACAAATAATTTTATGAATAGCAAGGTTACTATTTGGATGGCCTCACCTATTGAGAATTGCAGCAGGTTTGATGTTAAGGTTACTGACGGACGAATTTTGAAGTGTGATCATAGGTGCCCGCGGGTGAAACTATTGTTGCAGGACCAAGAGATAATTGCAGATTTCTTCCTCCTCCTTCTTGATGATTATGAGGCCGTGCTCAGCATCAAATGACTGATGACATTAGGTGATGTTTCCTAAAATTTTGCAAAACTAATTATGAAATTTTACAGTAAGGGGAAACTGGTGATACTGCTCGGGAGACGTGGCGGCGACGTAACGATGATTTTCACATAATGAATGGAGAAGGTTTTACACAAAGTATGTAGTAGATTTTTAGTACAACTTGAAAAGCAAACTAAGGGAGAGCCAATAGAATTTGAAGATCTAAACCTACTTCTTTTGCTTGCTGAATTTTCAAATATATTTGACAAACCGCACAACCTACCTCCTACTCGTAGGCATGATCATTGTATACTGATTCTTCTAGGCAAACCTTCAACAAATACTCAGCCATATCAGCATCCACATCTCCAAAAGAATGAAATAGAAAGAATTATAAAAAAGATGCTTGAAACAGGAGTTATTTAGCTAAGTTGCACCCCTACTCTTCATCGATACTCCTCGTATGAAAGAAGGATAGAACATGTCACGCCCCTCAAAAATATCGATAATATTAAAATTTTAATCACAAACAAATCCAAGATCCAAACTAACATTTGAGGATACTAAAAACATTCAAACATCTAACGATCCATAAAACTTGTGCAGTTTATAATCATACAACATATCGCTCGATGAATTCAAAAAATCTGAACCCAACTCACCAAAATAATAACCACAACATAAATCACAAGTGTGGGAGTCTATACAATCATAAAACTAACATTTACCACAAGTTCATATCATTACATGAATTAAACTTAACATTCCAGAATCCTAAACATGAGAGATCCTTTAAACTTATACAAAATCCATAAGTTTAGATTCACCGTCAACATTTCATTAGATGCAGAGTGTGCTTATACAACAAAAACATATATACTAATAAGGATCTGCCCAAAATCTTCTAGCTTTCCCCTGCCTCAGCCCAATTTTAATATTTAAGCAAGTGACAAGCTATCCTGAAAAATTTATATAGCAACGGAGTGAGCATATAAAGCTCAACAGGTGACTAAAATATCCATGGTAAAAGAGGACAACTTCCAAACAAATAAGGTTTCAAAATACAAGGCAAATTATAAAGAATTCATAAACATAATCTCACTAGGTGCAGAATCACAAATGTCATTTCAATCACATATATTTGGTTCATAATAGATGAAGCATAGAGTATTTGGAGCATATTAATAACCAATGAAACGTTTTGGAGCTTATCAATGACGTATGAAAGATTTTTGAGCATATCAATGGCAAATAGGACATTCCAGAAACATATCAATAGCATATGAAATATTTTAAAGCGTATCAATAGTGTACAAACATTTTGGAACATATCAAAGACTGATACGAAACAGAAGCTGAAACATCGTATTTGATGTTATATACATATCTTTCTTATCCAAAGTGTATACAAAAATACATAACTAAAGCTCTAGATATCATATCAAACGTACAGAAGATGTAGTGGGACCATAGACAGAAGGTGATTTATCCATTTCTGAATGACCACCAGACAGAAGTCTCCCACGTTTGGGAGCTCCATCCACCCACGTCTAGGTGAAGTTAAAGGGGGCCGGCAGAGCATCGCAGTCTCTATGCATAACTCCCTTTACCATTTCTGACAAAAGTTCACATTATCCCACAAACACCAGAGTACAAAAGGTAGTATGAACAATAAATAGCACATATCGGAAGCACACGTGGAATAACAAAACGTATATGTGCCTTTATGAGTCAATACGATGCAAGCAAATAATCTTTCACAAGTGTATATAGATTTGAAAGAAAATGAAGGTAAGAGTACACACGGATCCCAAGCAATCATATTTAGCTCAATTCAAATAAGAAGGTTCGATAAATTCAATATCCAAAGGGATGAAACTGGATTAGGCACATATCGAAAGCAAATGCGGAACAAGGGAATATACATGAGCCTATATGAGTCAATATGTTATAGTATAAACGTTACACAATATGATTCAAGAATATAAATAACTTATAGACAAGCATAAACCAAAATTCAAGCATTAGTTTAAACCTTAATTGAGTGAAGGAATCTGAATGCAAATCTATTTCCAAATGAATGAAAACAGAATATGAGAAATCGACCCAACCTCGATTTCTAACAAAGTTCGAGAGGCCCATTGAACAAATACTTTAGATTATCGATTATGCTCCAAAGCCCTCAAAAAATCTATATTAATCTATTTTCTGATGAAACAAGTTTCGTACGAAACAAGGTTTCCAACAAGGAGTTACCATTGATTCAGTAACCAAAGGTCAAAAACAAAAATTACTATTTTGCAGAAATCATAGAGTCGGATTCAATAGATAATAGGATAGGAATTGGAATTCCAAAATTTTTAATCTATATATCAAAAGAAAGATCTAGACGTCTAGTTTCAGGTGAAGTTAGTTTGGTACAAATCAGAATTTTCAACAGAGACTTATAGGTATTTTAGTATCAAAAGGTCAGAAATTTCGATCCCTGTTTTGCAGCATCCATAGGCTCATTTGAAATAGGAGTTTGGGTAAGTATTCGGTGTCCAAAATTTTCAAAATCAGTTTCAAAAGAAAGGTATATGAGTCTAATTTCAAATGAATAAGGTCCTGCCTAAATCCACGTTTGGTGCTAAATATTATAGCTAAAACAATCTATAGGTGTCAATTTACCAAAAAATTCCAGATCCATAGTTTCGGGGTCTAACAAGAGAAATATCAGGTTCTAAGCAGAAATTGTTCAGATTATTCAGAATTAATA
This sequence comes from Musa balbisiana, assembly GCA_004837865.1. Taxonomy (NCBI): domain Eukaryota; kingdom Viridiplantae; phylum Streptophyta; class Magnoliopsida; order Zingiberales; family Musaceae; genus Musa; species Musa balbisiana. The sequence continues at coordinate 16,295,460 of CM017194.1, read as the reverse complement.
TATGAATAGAGACTAATATTTCTATAGGATGGGGTTAGAACACTTACTTTTGAGAATTTTTGACCCCAAATGAGAAGATTGGAGTAAAAAAACCCAAAACCCCCAAATTTCTCTTCTTCTTCTTCCCCTTTTTCTTTTCTTCTTTTTCCCTTCCTCTCTTCTTCGACACAGCTCCCTTCTCAGGTTCCTTGAGAACGAAGACACAAATGCTTAAGCAGTGGGATTTGTAATTTTATATATTTTATAGTTTAGTCCTTGTATTATTATATTTACGATTAGGTCCTCAGGGTTTACAAATAGGTCCTCAGAATTTTTTTTAGATTTCAAATAGGTCCCCAGAATTATATTTAGACTCATCTATAAAATTTAAAATGGATACTTATATTACAATTAAAAACTTATATGAAAATTTAGAAACGAGGGATGTTACAGAACATGGCGAATGTGCATTGATTACTGAGCTCTTAATAGCATAACTGTCAAGTACAAATACCCTATTCCAATAGTAGATGAATTGATTGATGAATTAAAGGGAGCATGAGTCTTCACAAAGTTGGACCTTTTATCCGGGTATCATCAAATACGAGTGTGCGAAGAATATATATGGAAAACCGTTTGTCGAACACACAATGGCACTACGAATTTTTGGTAATGTCCTTTGGTCTCAGCAATGTTTCCTCCACCTTCCAAAGCCTTATGAATGATATTTTTTAGAATTATCTTCGTAAGTTTGTGCTGGTTTTCTTTGACGATATCCTTATTTACAGCCCTTCTCTTGAAAGTCATTTTTAGCACTTACGACTTGTTTTGACGATTTTGCGAGAACATGTTCTTTCCGTCAAAAAATCAAAGTGTAGTTTTCTTTAACAAAATATGAAATATCTGGGGCATATCATATCAGTGGAAGGTGTGGTGGTGGACTCTTCCAAAATTGAAGCAATGTAGAACTAGCTGACCCTAAGGAATATAAAATCGCTACGTGGCTTTCTCGGTTTAATAGGCTACTACCGCAAGTTTGTAAAAAACTATTAAAAGATTAGTGCACCCCTTACTTCCTTGCTAAAAAAGATGCTTTCCAATGGACGGACAAAGCTACCACCACCTTCGACGAACTTAAAGTCGCAATGACGACAACACCCGTACTAGCGCTACCCAACTTCGGCAAGACTTTTGTTATTAAAGTCCATGCCTCTAGAGTCGGAATTGGTGCTGTACTAATCTAAGATGGCTGCCTTCTCGCTTATACTAGTAAAGTGTTAGCTTCTTCCTATCTCAAGATGACTATTTACGACAAGGAGATGCTCGCGATTGTGCATATGGTGGCCAAATGGAGACTGTGCTTGATCGGGCGACGCTTTCAAATCAAGACTGACCATAAAAGCCTAAAATATTTCTTAGAGTAGAAGATATCTTCCCCTAAGTAATAAAAATGAGTAACAAAGCTTCTTGGATATGATTATGAAATAATTTACAAAAAGGAGAAAGAGAATGTTGTTGCAGATGCGCTTTCGCGGCTACCCGAACAAGTTGAATTTTTGGTCGTTTCACTTCCTACCAGTGACTTCCTTGAGGATATTAAGAGAGAATGATAGGAAGATCCGGAGACCAGTAAGATCATAAAAAAATTAGATGAAGCACCAAGCTCCGTGGCTACTTGTATCTTTATGAGCAGATTTTGAACAAAGTTATTCCAAATGTAGAGCACTAAATTGAAAAGGAGTATGGCATATCACCCACAAACCGACGGCCAGACTGAAGTGGTGAATAGGTGCTTGGAGACATACCTCAGATGCTTCACTAATGACCAGCAAAATGAGTGGACAAAGTGACTTCCCTAGGCCGAATGGTGGTATAATATAACTTATTATTCATCTACAAAATGTACTCCTTATGAGGCTTTATATGGCTGACCTCCCCTTGTGATCCCAAAATATATGTTGGGCACCTCTAAAGTGGAACAAGTAGATAGGGAACTACAAGATAGAGACAAAATGGTAAAGTTGCTAAAAGATAATCTCATTGTAGCTCAAGCAAGGATGAAACAACAATATGATCAACACAAATGTAAAAGAAAATTTACAATAGGAGTTTGGGTCTTCCTATGACTCCAGCCATACAAGCAAACATCAATCCAGACCAAGCCAAGTGACATTATTGAATGACGGATCGTGACTCGACGACGATAACCCACTACTGAGGTACTAATACAGTGGGCGAACTAACCAACAGAAGGTGCCACTTGGGAGAACTATGATGATTTGAAGATCAAATTTTCAGAATTCATGGATCGTCAGCCTCGAGGATAAGGTTGATTTGAAGAGGAAGGGTCTATTAGGACTATAGCTAGGAGAGTCCTAATTAAGAGGGGCATTAATGTAAAATCTACCTAGCCGACCCCTATTAATGAGGTGAAGAGGCCGACTAGGGTTAGGAGGTTGTTTCTTAGATAAGCATTAGGAGTTGTAAAAGAATAGGAGTCTTGAGTAGGAGTCATATTATCAGTTGATTAGAAATAGGAGTCTTAAGTAGGAGTCCTATTAGGAGTTGGGGTTTAGAAGCCCTATAAATAGCCATGTATTCATCCTCTTTTCTTAAGTAATAGATGAATCTTTTCTGCTGCCTTTGAGCAGTAACTTGGAGGAAGGAACCCCTATAGAGTTTCAAGGAGGTCGATCCCCTAAAAAGATCAACCCAAGCTTAGAATCTGCATGGGTTCTAATATAAGTATTGCGACAAGTAGAGGTTTGAATATGAGATATCCGTTGGAGCCTTGATCTTATTGGATATTCAATAAGCCCCTAAATTATTGGATCCCATGGATAAGATCCAATAAGAGCTAATAAGAGACTAGTGTGTCTTCCACTAATATAAGAGGCTTGGATAATTGGATCGAGATCTAGTACCTAATAGGGTAGGATCCATTACGGTTAATTGTGAACCTCTATAAATAGCGGGGAACTAAAAGCCCATAGGCTGGAGCTTCTTGTTGGCCACCTCATATTCTCCTCTCCTCTTCACCTCCTCAAATAATAGGCATGGAGATTTGAGGAGCATCGTCGCAGCTCTACTATGTGAATCACGGCTATAGAGGAGAACGCTTGACATCCTTCTTCCTCTCCAAAAGATTTATAGGGATTCAAGGATATACGATCTTGCTATGTAACACAACTATCTCACATATGGTTTTTTGTGTCGCAGGTTTTGTGCACCAATTTTTGCACGACGATGAATACCTTTTAGGAAATTTAGGATTCTTGTTTTTCTATTCTTCCGCTATATATGTGATATTGCCCCTAGATTTTCCTATACCTTATGTGTATAGGAAGATAAGTGGGAGTGCTATCACCTTTTTGGTGTTATATATGGATGACATCCTGATCATTGGTAATGATGTAGGAATGCTATCCACAATAAAAGCTTGGTTATCTATATACTTCTCCATGAAGAACTTAGAGGAATCATCCTATATCTGCTAGTTATAGGTGCCCTGCAAGCTAATTGTTAGGAATGAATCAGCACTAAGAGGAGAGGTGAATTAGTGCAGCGTATCAAAATCACATCGATTTGAAAAATCTTATGTTTTGATTAAACCCGTTTCAGAAAGATGTTAACTTGAAACATATTCATAAGAGTGTGCAACTAAAGTAATAAGGAAGTATAGCAGTTTGCAATTAAAGTAAAGAGCGAAACAGAAATACAAATTGAGTCTATAGTGGTTTGGTCATCATGACCTACATTCACTCCCAATTTCTCCTCCATTGAGGCTATTGGCATCCACTATTAATCTTCCTTTAATGGGTGAAAACCAACTACCCTCTTATAATACTTTCCCCTTTTCACAAGTTTAGGAGATTTATCACCTTTACAAGTCACTCTTTTACAAGTATTCCCTCACACACTTCCCTTAGGACTAACTCTAAGCACTAAAAGGAGGGAACTCAAAGTTTTGGTAGAGTTTACTTAGTTTTTTCCTCTAGAATTCTTGCCACATTCTTGCTGCTCAAGTAGGGTATTTATAGGCCCCAAATGGTTACAAAAATGGAGCCAAAAATTTAAACTTCCGGATCTTCCGAGTACGGGTGGTACCACCACCTACAGCTTGACATTGGGTGGTACCACTGCCTAATAGCCTTGGAGATCGAGTTTTTCAAGTTTTCCAACTCACAGGCAGTTATACCGCTTGTTCTGGCGATGCCATCGCTTGAACCAACATATGGGTTATTGAATGGGCCTCCCATTGAGCCCAAATCACTCCAAATTTAGGCTCAATTGGCCCCTGATTGAGTTGGCCCAATTCCAACCCAATTATGTGCTAGCTATGAATTTTCAAGCATACACTAAGCTAAATAAGTCCGGTAAGTATAGGTTTCTTCCAACGAACTTCCAGGTAATATTCCAATGGACTTCTAGCAAGCTCCTAGATTTCACAACGATCTTCTTAGTAAGTTATGATGAGCTTCTTTAGCAAGCTCCTAGACTTCTCAGTCAATTCCAATAGAACTTCAGATGAACGTCCAGACTTTTGACAAACTCTCGAATTCCTAATGAAATCTCGTTCTTAACTCCCGGATTTCATTTTGCTTTATGCCTTGATCGATATCGTAGTTAATCCTGCACACTTAAAACCTACTTCAATCTAGATAATTATTACAAAGCTTGAATCAAATGTTGTCCGACATGTAATTGGTTCATCGACGCTTCATCCGATTCTTTAGTGCATCATCTTCTCTTACAGCCTATTCAATAATCGGCCAATTGACCTTCGCAATTCTGATTTCCTTGGTGCAATATCCGCTCTTCTTGGCCCAATGCCTGAACCCATGGCCTAAAGCCTTATATCGATACATCAACTGATTCTTCAACATGACGTCCAATCTTCTAACATGTTTTTCTTTGGCCCAACATGATTCTTTCTACTTTAATTGTCTCTCCCTAATCGAAGCTTCCTACGTTACTTAAAATACAAATCAAATTATAAACACTATCAATTGGTTTCATCAGCAAAATATGAGATTCAACAATCTCCACCTTTTTTATGATGACAACAATTGATGACGGAGTTAACCTTAACTCCTCCTATCAATATGTCATATTGATAAAACCTTGAATTCAAGTCAAAGCAATATTTCATCATAAATATTTGCAACATGTCATCATAAAATCATGCATAATCAAAATTCAATACATCAATCCATGCATGATTATCATAATAACTTCTCCCCCTTTATCATCAACAAAAAGGAGAAGTGTAATTAGCAAGTGTATAGACATAATTTCAAATCATTGTATAATAAACATAATCTCAAGTTTTATCATCATGCAAGCTAGTAATTTTCTTTCTTCTCTTTTAAGAAGTGTAATTTTTTGCTTCCTTGGCAAAGTGCAAGCTAGCAATGATTTTGAGTTCTGCAAGTTTGTAAATTTTGCTACATTAGCATGTTTCGCTTGAGATAAGCAAGATGGCTCTGCTTCTCTTGAGATTCCAAGCTAGGAATTCTTGGTGATGTTTAAGATAGCAAGTTCTACATCATATTAGACCATGCAAGCTAGCAAATTTATATCATTTTATAATATGCAAGCTATCAAATTTTACACATATGAAAGTTAACAAAATTTTACATCTTTTGAGATGTGCAAGATAGACTATTTTTGCATCTTCTTGAATTGTATAAGCTAGCAAATCTAGTAAGTTTTACATAATTTTGGAACATGCAAGCTAGCAATTTTTACACATATGAAAGTTGATAAAATTTTTGCATCTTTTGAGATAAGCAAGCTTTTTTCTTCTCTTTATGATGTGCAAACTAGCAACTTTTTGCTTTTTCTTGAAGTATGCAAGCTAGCATAATTTGCTCCCCCTATGTCATTGTCAAATATAAGGGAAGAATACAATGTTGTATTTCTTTTCACTTTTTATAAATAACAAAAAGAAACATGGGAGTTCAAAAATAATATCTTGATTCATAGAAAAATCTCATGTATCAAATATCAAGATCATGATTTGGATAAAGAAAATAAATCTTAACCCATAAAGTGTTCTTGTAAGAAATGCCAAGTCATCATCATTATCACATTAGGCATGATACTAAATTAATAAATTTTCAAATCAATATTACTTGGGTATGCATGATACCAAAAATAAATCAATTATCACCATGAGCATTTATCACTTCATGCTTGGTGGTACCAAACTTTCATTATTTATTTTCTCCCCCTTTGTTATAGGCGAAAAGAGGAGAATAACACAAAGGTGTAAATATTCAAGTCATCACATGGAAGATATCAAGAAAACTTTGGTTATGAGATTTACTTCATGAATTCAAGGAATTAAAAAATCATATCATGAAGGATAAGATCATGTGAATACCAAAAGATAAGATTCATATAGTAAATCTCCTCTTTAAATAAAATACCAAGAAAAAATTGTAGGAGTACAAAGAGGATATCTTGATTAAAAATAAATCTCAAGTAATTCTAAGAAATCAAGATCATGATTTGGATAAGACTCATTCAAATTCAAATCATCAAATCATCAAAATTTCTTTCAAGAGATTCAAAATGGCATAAATAACTTTATCAATCTCTTAGTGAAAATCAATAAGATTAGAGAAAAAGAAATTTTCAAGAAAAATATTTTTCTCTCTTTAGTTGTTTTAATTTAAGTGATTTGATTTCACACAAGCATGTCTTTGTCTTTTATGCCAAATCAAAATGTACATCATCATTTAAAACCAAAAAGTACTTTTATTATAGCAAAGATTGATAATCCATAAATCACAAGAATCATCATGTATAATTTCGAAAGATAAACATATTAAGCATGATATCAAGCCTCTTAACATTTTCATTAAAATATCAAGCATGGTTTCATTGAATATAATGTTGAATGATTTTGAAAGATATCTAAACTTTTTGGTTTCAATTTTGGTGATTGACTTTATATTAGCATGCCCAAATTTTTGTTCTTATGTCAAAACCATGCATCATATTTATAATTGAAAACCAAAGACAAGATTCGTCACAAAAATCATCAAGCCATACAAAAGTCATGCATCATCATCGAAAAGTAATATGGAAATCATCAAGATACTCATTATTGCTTCTTTGAAACATATATAGAATTAATCCTTTTAGGTGTATAAGCATTAGATTTATATCTAACATTTTATTGCATTATCATAAAACATGCAATTGTCATGATCTTTTTCAAAATTACTAGAAAGACAAGCATGATCCTAAAACTTTGAAAATTTTCATTACATCATTAAACATGCAATTTTCAAACAAAATTTATATAATTTTTCTAAACTAAATTAAAAATAACTCATGAAAAACATTAAGTAATTTCAAAGTAAAGTAAGAGAGTTTTGTGTGAGTCATTTACCTCATCGTTGAGAGCCATTAAGGCATAGTTTGCTAAAACGAAGTTTGTCACTTTGTCTTCATCGATTTGCCCCTCATCTTCGGAGGTACTTGATTTGTCCCAAGTCGCCTTCTTCTTCTTTGAAAACTTCTTCATTTTAAGTTCATTTTTATTCTTTAATTCTTGTTTCATGAACTTTCTAAATTTTATAGTGAGAAGTTCATAGTCATCATAATCATCACTTGAGTTATCACTCAACTGGTATTCTAGTGTTTGAAGTGTCAAATCCTTCCTATTCTTTGGAAGGTTGTTCTTATGTTCGTTTGTTCATCATGTGTATTGTACGCTATTTGATATGTCATCAATGAACCAAAAAGTTCTTCAAGTGGAAAATTATTAAGATCATTTGCCTCTTGTATTACAGTTACTTTTAGTTCCGAACTCGTTGGAAGAGATCTTAATATCTTGTTCATAAGTTCAAGGTTCGAAAAACTTTTACCAAGAGCTTTTAGACTATTGATGATATCCGTAAAACGGGTGTATATGTCTCCAATAGTTTCGCTTGGTTCCATTCGAAATAACTTAAAATCATGCATCAAAATATTAATTTTAGAATCTCTAACCCTACTTATGTCTTCATGTGTGATTTTAAGAGTGTGTCAAATATCGAAAGCCGTTTCGCAAGTAGAAACCCGATTGAATTTATTTTTGTCTAAGGCGCAAACTAGAGCATTCATAGCTCTAGCATTTAAAGAAAAAATTTTCTTCTCCAAATCATTACATTAGTTTATTGGAGTAGAAGACTTTTAAAAACAAAATTCAACTATATTCTATAAATCGAGATTCAACAAAAGCAAGAAAACTCTCATTAGAGTTTTCCAATATGTGTAGTTTGTCCCATTGAACATGGGAGGATGAATGAGAGAGTAACCCTCTTGAAAGTAGAAAAGAGTCATTTCTCTTGAGTGTTAAACCAAATGAAAAATAGCGAGGCTCTGATACCAACTGTTAGGAAAGAGTCGGCACTAAGAGGGGGGGGGGTGAATTAGTGCAGTAGATAAAAATCACATCGGTTTGAAAAATCTTCTATTTTGATTAAACCCGTTTAGGAAAGATGTTAACTTAAAACACATTTGTAAGAGTGTGCAACTAAAGTAATGAGGAAGTTGTTAGGACTCTAGCTATGAAAATCCTAATTGAGAGGGACATTCATGTAAAACCTACCTAAGCCGACCCCTAATAAAGAGGTAAAAAGGCCGGCTAGGCTTTGGAGGTTATTTCTTATAGAAGAATTAGGAGTTGTAAAGGAAGAGAAGTCTTGAGTAGGAGTCCTATTAGGAGTCTTGAGTAGAAGTCTTAATTGTGTAGGAGTCTTGAGTAGGAGTCCTATTAGGAGTTAGGGTTTAGAAACCCTATATATAGTCATGTATCCATCCACTTTTGATAAGCAATAGATGAATCTTTTCTATAGCCTTTGAGCAGCAACTTGGAGGAAGGAACCCCTATAGAGTTCCAGGAGGCCTATCCCCTAAAGAGATCAACCCCAAGCATAGAATCTGCAAGGGTTCTACCACTTGGTATCAAAGCAGCGTTCTTGGCATCTCGTTGCCCTTCCACAGCCATCCATCATCCCTCCACAGCCACCCAAAGTAATTCCCACAATTGCTTAAAAGATCATCACCAAATCCCGCCATTATCTCCACCATTGCAGATCATCTTTTGATCTCCTCGTGAACTGCAATAGCCATCTACCATAGATCTAAAACTTTTATCCATAGCACTGAAACTCTACCAAATCATGCCCTCAAACTACACCCAAAACAGCCACAAAACAAGCCTACATCCACCAATCCTCCAACCCTTACGACCATTACTTCTCTCAACCTATACATGCCTTTAACTCGACAACAAAAGAGAGATCTTAATATCACAGATTTGGATGCATATAGTATGGCATCTGAGGAGGCAATCAATGCTAAATTTGAAGCCATCGAGGCGTGAATGGAGGATAAGATTCGGACTCTCTTTACCGAACTTAGTTTGGGCCGACCACTAAGCCTAAAGAAATCACATCAAGGAGAGAGCTCTAACCAATCACACCAAGCCCGAAGAGATGACTTCCAAGAGCGGGGAGGTTCTATGACTGACCTCAACTATCCACGCATGAGGGTGGACTTCCCTAGATGGGAAGAAGGAGACCCAATTGGTTGGATCTCGCGTACGGAGCGATATTTTCGGTACCACAAAACTGTGGACGCATCTATGGTGGAAATTGCAGCTATACATCTTTAGAGGATGCTATACAGTGGTTTGACTGGTTTGAACACACTTATGGAGTGCTCTCATGGTGACAATTCAAAGGACTGCTAATCCGCTTCGGACCAACCGATTACGAGAACATTGACGAACAACTAGCAAAGATCCGACAAACCTCCACCATTCAGGAGTACCAAACCAAGTTTGAAAGATTATCTAATCAAACTTGTGATTAGTCTGAAAAATAGCTATTAGGGACCTTCATTGAGGGCTTGAAGCCGGAGATCTAAGGAGAAGTTAAAGCGTGACAACCATACACGCTTATGACAGCCATCTCTTTTGCACGTCTTCAAGAAGAGCAATTGAACCATGAAGCCCGGAGGACTAGGATCACTCCTCGACCTGCAATACTAAAGCCCTCAGCCCTCCCTACTATTAACCGAGCACCTACACCAAAAAGGTTGACAAGAGAAGAGCTTCGGGAGCAATCTGGGTTATGTTGGCATTGCGACAAGTCATGGAGCCGCGAGCATCGCTATAAAAAAGGGAGACTTCTTATTATTGAACCAGTAGAAGAAGAGATCATTGAACATCCAAAAGAGAGCCTTGAACATAAAGAAGAAGATGTGGAAGAAGAGCCACAACCAATCGACATTACGGTACATGCATTAGCCGGCTACTCCAACCCGCAAACGATGAAAGTTGGAGGCCTTCTCAAACAACAACCGATCACTGTTCTCATCGACACAGGCAGCACTAATAACTTCCTAAATAGTAAGGTTGCTGCTCGAATGGCACTACATATAGAAGGTTGCAGCAAGTTCGATGTAAAGGTTGCCGACAGCAGAATCCTAAAGTGCGACCAAAGATGCCCGTAGGTGAAACTATTGCTGCAAGACCAAGAAAGTATGACTGGCTTCTTCCTCCTACCAATTGATGACTATGAGGCCATGCTTGGCATAGAATGACTGACTATGCTAGGTGATGTCTCTTGGAACTTTTCCAAATTAATTATGAAATTCTAGTACAAAGGCAAATAGATCATCCGACGCGGGAAGTGCGGAAGCAACGTAACCACCGTTTCAACCCAACGAATGGAGAAAGTTTTGCACAAGGTAAATGGTAGTTTTTTTATACATCTCTAGCAGCAACCAGAGAGGAAGAAAATAGAAATTGAAGATCAAAATCTTGCCCAATTGCTTACTGAATTTGCTGACATTTTTGTTGAACCACGCAGTCTTCCTCCTTCTCGGTAACATGACCATTGGATTCCAATCCTCCTAAGCAAGCCACCAGCGAACACTCAACCGTACCGATATTCATACCTCCAGAAGGATGAAATTGAAAAGATCATAAAGGAGATGCTTGAAACAAGAGTGATTCGGCCAAGTTGTAGCCCCTATTCCTCACCGGTGCTACTTGTATGTAAGAAGGACGGAACTTGGCGGATGTGAATCGACTACCAAGCTTTAAATAGCATCATTGTCAAGGACAAGTACCCAATACCAGTGGTGGATGAACTTCATGATGAATTAAAAGGAGCTTGAGTCTTCACGAAGTTAGACCTCCGATCCGGTTACCACCAAATTCGAGTATGTGAAGACGACATTCCAAAAACTGCATTCCACACACATGATGGCCATTATGAATTCTTGGTAATGCCTTTTGGACTCACTAATGCTCCTTCAACCTTTCAAAGTCTCATGAACGATATTTTTCGGAGCTTTCTTCGTAAATTTGTGTTGGTATTTTTCGATGATATTCTTATTTATAGCCCTTCTCTTGAGAGTCACTTTCAGCATTTACGGATTGTTTTGACGATCCTTCGGGAGAATACTCTTTTTGTTAAGCAACCAAAGTGTAGCTTTCTCCAGCAAAAAGTAGAGTATCTTAGGCATATAATATCAGAAGAAGGGGTGGCGGTAGACCCAACAAAAATTGAGGCAATGCAAGGTTGGCCGAAACCTACAAACGTGAAATTACTACGTGGGTTCCTTAGACTAACGGGCTACTACCGAAAATTTGTTAAGGACTATGGGAAGATCAGTGCACCCCTCACTTCTCTACTGAAAAAAGATGCCTTCCAATGGTCGGACAAAGCCTCCGCTGCCTTCGACAAACTTAAGGTAGTCATGACAATGACGTCGGTGCTAGCACTACCAGATTTCAACCAACCCTTCATCATTGAGGTTGATGCATCTGGAGTCGGAATTGGAGCCATTCTCATGCAAGATGGTCGACCACTCGCATATACTAGTAAGGCATTATCTCCCTCCCATCAAAATATATCAGTATATGATGAGGAAATGTTAGCCATTGTGCATGTAGTAACGAGGTGGAGACCCTACCAGATCGGCCAATGATTTTAAATTAAAATTGACCATAGAAGTCTCAAATACTTTTTGGAGCAAAAAATATCATCCCCTGAGCAACAAAAATGGGTAACCAAACTTTTTGGATTCGATTATGAAATTATTTATAAAAAGGGGAAAGAAAACATTGTTGCAGATGCACTCTCACGGCTACCTGAGCAAGCTAAGGTTTCAGCCATCTCCCTTCTTACCACTAGCCTCCTTGAAGACATTAGGGAAGAATGGAAGAAGGATCCAGAGATCAAAAACACCATAAAAAAATTAGAGGAGGATCCAAATGCAATAGCCCACTATACTTGGGATTCGAGGGATCTACGCTACAAATATCGCATTGTGCTTATACTTGACTTCCCTTGCATCACAATTATCCTGCATGAAATGCACTCCACACCTTCAGCAGGGCATTCTAGATTCCTGAGAACCAATAAAAGAGTGAAGCAAAATTTTTGTTGGAGAGGGATGAAAAAAATTATTGCTGAATATGTGGCACAATGTGATGTATGTCAACAGCACAAGGGCGAAACAGTGGCAAATCCAGGGAAGCTACAACCACTAGCCATACTAGACTCGGTGTGGACTGACATCTCCATTAACTTTATCAAAGGGCTGCCACCTTCCAAAGGTAAAGGCACAATTCTCATTGTGGTTGATCGACTTACGAAATATGCTCATTTTTGTGCTGTGAGAAATCCCTACACTGCTGTTAGTATTGCTCAGATTTTCATAGAAAATATTGTTAAACTATATGGGATGCCAAGGTCCATTGTAAGTGATCATGACAAGATCTTCACTAGTAAATTTTGGACCGAGTTATTTCAGTTACAAGGCACCAAGCTCAAGATGAGCACAACGTATCATCCACAAACTGACGGCCAAACAGAGGTGGTAAATAGGTGTTTAGAGACGTACCTTCGGTGTTTCGCCAGCGACCAACCAAAAGAGTGGGCGAAATGGCTTCCTTGGGTCGAATGCTGGTATAATACTACATATCATTCATCTGCAAAATGTACCCCTTATGAAGCATTGTATGGTCGGCCAGCCCTTGTGATTCCAAAGTATATAATTGGCTCGGCTAAGGTAGATCAGGTCAACCAAGAATTGATTGACAAGGATGAACTCCTATAGCTATTAAAGGATAATCTCTCCACCGCTCAAGCCAGAATGAAGCAGCAAGCCGACACACGACGAAACGAAAGAGAATTTTCAGTAGGAGATTGGGTTTATCTTCGCCTATAGCCATACAAGCAACTCTCCATCAAAATTGGAGCCTCCATGAAGCTATCCCCACGTTTTTATGGTCCCTATCAGATCATAGAGCGTATTGGAGCTATGGCGTACAGACTTAAATTGCTTGAGGATGCCAAAATTCACCCTGTTTTCCACATGTCATGCCTGAAGCCCAAGTTGGGAGAACATGAGTTACTCCAGATCGAACTGCCCAATACCACTAAGGATGGAGTTATTCAAGCCCAACCACAAGTCATCCTCGATCGTAGGATCATGATGCGTCACCGACGTCCCTCTACTGAAGTACTAGTGCATTGGAATAATTTACTGCTTAAAGATGCCATATGGGAACCATATGATGAGCTGAAGACCCGGTTCCCTGAGTTCATGGAATCTCAGCCTTGAGGACAAGGTTGATTTGAAGACGGCGGGTCTGTTAGGACTCTAGCTATGAGAGTCCTAATTGAGAGGGACATTCATGTAAAACCTACCTAAGCCGACCCCTAATAAAGAGGTAAAAAGGCTGGCTAGGCTTTGGAGGTTATTTCTTAGAGAAGAATTAGGAGTTGTAAAGGAATGGGAGTCTTGAGTACGAGTCCTATTAGGAGTCTTGAGTAGGAGACCTATTAGGAGTTAGGGTTTAGAAACCCTATAAATAGTCATGTATTCATCCTCTTTTGATAAGCAATAGATGAATCTTTTATGCAGCCTTTGAGCAGCAACTTAGAGGAAAGAACCCCTATAGAGTTCCAGGAGGCCGATCCCCTAAAGAGATCAACCCCAAGCATAGAATTTGCAAGGGTTCTAATAGAAGTATGGTAGTTTGCAATTAAAGTAAAGAGCAAAACAGAAATACAAATTGAGTCTATAGTGGTTTGGTCATCATGACCTATATCTACTCCCAATTTCTCCTCTATTGAGGCCACTGGCATCCACTATCAGTCTTCCTTCAATGGTTGAAGACCAAACTCTCTTACAATACTTTTTCTTTTTCACAAGTTTAGGAGACAACTTTTACAAGTCACTCTTTTACAAGTATTCCCTCACACACCTCTCTTAGGACTAACTCTAAGCATTAGGAGGAGGGAACTCAAAGTTTCGGCAGAGTTTACTCAGGTTTCTCCTCTAGAATTCTTGCTACATTCTTGCTGCCAAAGTGGGGGTAATTGTAGGCCCCAAATGGTTTTAAAAATAGAGCCAAAAATTTAAAGTTTCAGGTCTTCTGGGTACATGTGGGTACCACTGCCTGCACTAGTTTTTCAAGTTTTCCAACTCACAAGCAGTTCTACTACCTGTTTTGGTGGCGCCATCGCTTGGCCCAACATTTGGGTCATTGAATGGGCCTCCCATTAAGCCTAAATCACTCCTAATTTGGCCCCAATTGGCCCCTAATTGAGGTGGCCCAATTCCAACCTAATTATGTGCTAACTATAAATTTTCATGCATACACTAAGCTAAATAGGCCCGATAAGTCTAGGTTTCTTCTAGTGAGCTTTCGATGATCTTCTAGTGAACTTCCAATGATCTCTCGACAATGTTCCAATGGACTTCCAACAAGTACTTGGACTTCATGATGATCTTCTTAGAGAGTTCCGATGAGCTTCTTTAGCAAGCTCCTGGACTTCTCAGTCAATTCCGATATAACTTTCAACAAACGTCCGAACTTCCGACGAACTCTCGAACTCCTAATGAAATCTCGTTCTTGACTCCGAGACTTCATTTTGCTTTATGTCTTTATCGCTATCATAGTTAATCCTGCACATTTAAAACCTACTTCGATCTAAACAATTATTACAAAGCTTGAATCAAATGTTGTCTGGCATGTCATTGGTTCATCGACGCTTCGTCCGATTCTTCGGTGCATCATCCTCTCTTGCGACCTATTGCCCAATCGGCCAGTTGACCTCCGTAATTCTAATTTCCTTGGTGCAATATCCGCTCTTCTTGGCCTGATGCCCAAACCAATGGCCCAAAACCTTCTGTCGATACGTCGATTAATCCTTCGACGCAACGTCCAATCTTCTGACATGTTTTTCTCTGGTCCAACATGATTCTTCCTACTTTAATTGTCTCTCCCTGATCGAAGCTTCCTATATCACTTAAAATGTAAATTAAATCAGAAACACTATCAATTGATTTCATCTTCAAAATCCAAGATTCAACAATAATCACGTGAGTGATGTCACGTGTAACATGGCATGCTCTTGTTTTGCTTATTATATATTTGCATATTTATTTTTAGGAAATATTGCTTTTTGATCCCTTATAATACATACTTAATGTCAATTACCTCACTAGTCCGAATTATATGGATTGGCTCAATAACTTGAGAATTTTTCTCATGATAGAGAAAATCGCATACAACCATAGTACATTAATGCCTACGCCCGAGGAAGGGGCAAGCGAGAATAATATCGCTTGCTACGTGATGTGCATAGATATCTCCACTCTTGCTCAATATTACATGTTGGGCTCTATGACTCCTGAGTTATAGAGGCAACATGAAAAGATGGATTTCAGATCCATTTATCTACATGTTCGTAAACTATTTGAGGAATAGGAAAAGACTCAGTGATATGAGATATCCAAGAGCCTCTTCCGCGCTAGGATGATTGGGAGGACATCGGTTTAGAACCTTATTCTAAAGATGATTGAGTGGATGGAGAAACTCATAAGTTTAGGAATGGTCCTAGAGGATAACCTATGTGTGGATCTTGTGCTTTAGTCCCTACCGGATTCCTTTTCTTAGTTTATAATAAATTTTAATATGAACAAGCTTAAGGTGACTCTCCCTAAGCTCCTCAATATGTTAAGGGAGGCAAAGATCACTATCAAGAAAGAGAAGTTAGTTCTCTATACTAGTGAGACAAAAAAGAAAAGGAAAGCAAAAAATTCCCTTAAGAAGGGCAAGGGCAAGGGTAGACCGGGTAAAGCAAAGGTTACTATAAAAGACCCAATAAAGTACAAAGGCCAGTGCTTCCATAGTGGCAAAGATGAGCACTGGAAGAGGAACTACAAAGAGTACCTTGTAGAGGGTGTGAAATAGAAGCTTGGAGAAGATTCAGATGCATTCATGGTAATCTCTATTTATTAGACTCTTATGATACACATGGGTATTAGATACCAGTAATGCTTATCACATTTGTAATTTATTACAGGTTCTAGCAAGACCTAGGAGATTAACAAGAGGCGAGATGCACCTCAAGATGGGCAATGGAGCAAAAGTTGCTACAGTAGTTGTTGGCAAGGTCATCTGCCTGGTGGAGCTATTATTGTATTGGATGGATGCTATTTTATTCATTTTATTATCAAAAATATTATTTCTATTTCTTGTTTGACAATTAGTGGATATAAATTAGTTATTGAAAATAATGGTTGTTCAATACTATTAGATGATGAGATCATCATAAGAAAAACATTGCATAATGGTATGTTTATATGAGACACTGCTCCATATATCTTGAATGTAAGTGTGTCCAAGAAGAAACGAGATGAGATGAATAGTGCATATCTGTGGCATTATAAGCTAGGTCACATCCATGAGGGAAAGAATCAAAAGTTGCTAAAGGATAAATATCTATATCCATTCGACTATTAGTCATATGCAACTTGCAAGCCTTGCCTTCATAGAAAACCGACCAACTTTCCTTTTAATGGAACTAGAGAGAGCCACTAAGCTATTGAAACTCATACATGGTGATGTATGTGGACCTATGTCAACTAATGCCATAGATGGTTACTCCTACTTTATTACTTTTACTGATGCTTTCTCAAGCTATAGACATGTGTACTTGATGAAGTATAGGTTCGAGGCTTTTGAGAAATTCAAAAAGTATAAGAATGAAGTGGAGAATCAGATTGGAAAGAGTATCAAGACTCTTCGATCAGATCGAGGAGGTGAATACTTGAGTATAAAGCTCACCCAGTTCTTCAAAGACTATGGGATTCTATCCCAATGGACACATCTTTATACACCTCATCTCAATGGTGTATCTAATGTTGAATCTTAGATTTTGATGATAAAGTCAATTGTAATTTGTTTAATCTAATCTATATGTTAAGAAAAGTGTGCAGGATTAACTACGATAGTAGTAAGATATAAAGCATGTATTGTCCCGGAGTCAAGATCAAGATCTCATTGGGAGTTCGAGAGTTCGTCGGAAGTCCAAACGTTCGTCGGAAGTTTTGTCGGAACCAACCGAGAAGTCTAGGATCTTACCAAAGAAGCTCATCGAAACTCGCCAAGAAGATCATCGTAAAGTCCAGAAACTTGCCGAGAGTCTACCGGAACATTACCAAGAGTTCGTCAGATGTTCGTTGGAAGTACGTCGGAAGCTCGCCAGAAGAGCAATTGACGCATCGAAATAAGAAGCATTGTAATTATGTCTTAATTGTCATAGTTAGAGCATAAATTAAGTTAAGATTGAAAGATAATCCTATTAACTTAATTAGAGGCCAATTGGGCTCTTAATAGGGCTGAATTTGGCCAAATTGAGCACCCAATTTAGCCCCTGAAAAGATAGCCGGTGGTGGCACCACCTGGAATGCAAGCCCTAGGATATTTGGGCGGTGGTACCACCCAGACTGGGCAATGGTATGTTAGAACCCTTTCAGATTCTAAGCTTGGGGTTGATCTCTTTAGGGGATCGGCCTCCTGGAACTCTATAGGGGTTCCTTCCTCCAAGTTGCTGCTCAAAGGCTGCAGAAAAGATTCATCTATTGCCTATCAAAAGAGAATGAATACATGACTATTTATAGGGTGTCTAAACCCTAACTCCTAATAGGACTCCTACTCAAGACTCTTACTCAATTAAGACTTCTACTCAAGACTCCTAATAGGACTCCTACTCAAGACTCCTATTCCTTTACAACTCCTAATTCTTCTTTAAGAAATAACCTTCAAACCCTAGCCGGCCTCTTCACCTCTTTAATAAGGGTCGGCTTAGGTAGGTTTTACATGATTGCCCCTATCAATTAGGACTCTCCTAGCTAGAGTCCTAACAGACCCGCCCTCTTCAAATCAGTCTTGCCCTCAAGGCTGAGATTCCATGAACTCAGGAAATCGAGTCTTCAGCTCATCATATGGTTCCCATGTCGCATCTTCAAGCGGTAAATTATTCCAATGCACTAGTACTTTAGTAGAGGGACGTCGGCGACGCATCACGATCCTGCGATCAAGGATGACTTGTGGTTGGGCTTGAATAACTCTATCCTCAGTGGTGTTGGGCAGTTGGATTTGGGGTGACTCGTGTTCTCCCAACTTGGGCTTCAGGCATGACACGTGGAAGACAGGATGAATTTTGGCATCCTCAAGCAATTTAAGTCTGTACGCCACGGCTCCAATACGCTCTATGATCTGATAGGGCCCATAAAAACGTGGGGATAGCTTCATGGAGGCTCGAGTTTTGATTGAGAGTTGCTTGTATGGCTGTAGGCGAAGATAAACCCAATCTCCTACTGAAAATTCTCTTTCGCTTCATCGTGTGTCGGCTTGCTGCTTCATTCTGGCTTGAGCAGTAGAGAGATTATCCTTTAATAGTTGTAGGAGTTTGTCTCTATCAATCAATTCTTGGTCAACCTGATCTACCTTGGCCGAGCCAATTACATACTTTGGAATCACAGGGGCTGGCCGACCATACAATGCTTCATAAGGGGTACATTTTGTAGATGAATGATATGTAGTATTATACCACCATTCGGTCCAGGGAAGCCATTTCGCCCACTCTTTTGGCCGATCACTGGTGTAACACCGAAGGTATGTCTCTAAACACCTGTTTACCACCTCTGTTTGGCCGTCAGTTTGTGGATGATATGCTGTGCTCATCTTGAGTTTGGTCCCTTGTAACTGAAATAACTCGGTCCAAAATTTACTGGTGAAGATCTTGTCACGATCACTTACAATGGACCTTGGCATCCCATGTAGTTTAACAATATTTTCTATAAAAATCTGGGCAATACTAGCAGCAGTGTAGGGATTTCTCACAGCACAAAAATGAGCATATTTCGTAAGTCGATCAACCACCACGAGAATTGTGCTTTTACCTTTGGAATGTGGCAGCCCTTCGATGAAGTCCATGGATATGTCAGTCCACACTGAGTCCGGTATAGGTAGTGGTTGTAGCTTCCCTGGATTTGCCACTGTTTCACCCTTGTGCTGTTGACAAACATCACATCGTGCCACATATTCAGCAATAATGTTTTTCATCCCTTTCCAATAAAAATTTTGCTTCACTCTTTTGTAGGTTCTCAGAAATCCGGAGTGCCCTGCTAAAGGTGTGGAGTGCATTTCATGCAGGATAATTGTGATGCAAGGGGAGTCAGGTATAAGCACAATGCGACCTTTGTAGCGTAGATCCCTCGAATCCCAAGTGTAGTGGGCTATTGCATTTGGGTCCTCCTCCAATTTTTTTATGGTGTTGCTAATCTCTGGATCCTTCTTCCATTCTTCTCTAATGTCTTCAAGAAGGCTGGTGGTAGGAAGGGAGATGGCTGAAACCTTAGCTTGCTCAGGTAGTCGTGAGAGTGCATCTGCAACAACGTTTTCTTTCCCCTTTTTATAAATAATTTCATAATCGAATCCAAGAAGTTTGGTTACCCATTTTTGCTGCTCAGGGGATGATATCTTTTGCTCCAAAAAGTATTTGAGACTTCTATGGTCGGTTTTAATTTGAAATCGTCGGCCAATCAGGTAGGGTCTCCACCTCGTTACTGCGTGCACAATGGCTAGCATCTCCTTATCATATACTGACATATTTTGATGGGAGGGAGACAATGTCTTGCTAGTGTATGCGAGTGGTCGACCATCTTGCATGAGAACGGCTCCAATTCCGACTCCAGATGCGTCAGCCTCAATGATGAAGGGTCGACTGAAATCTGGTAGTGCTAGCACCGGCGTCATTGTCATGGCTGCCTTAAGTTTGTCGAAGGCAGCGGAGGCTTTGTCTGACCATTGGAAGGCATCTTTTTTCAGTAGAGATGTAAGGGGTGCGCTGATCTTCCCATAGTCCTTAACAAATTTTTGATAGTAGCCCGTTAGTCCAAGGAACCCACGCAGTAATTTCACGTTTGTAGGTTTCGGCCAGCCTTGCATTGCCTCAATTTTTGTTGGGTCTACCGCCACCCCTTCTTCTTATATTATGTGCCCAAGGTACTCTACTTTTTGCTAGAGAAAGCTGCACTTTGGTTGTTTAACAAAAAGAGTATTCTCCCGAAGGATCGTCAAAACAATCCGTAAATGCTGAAAGTGACTCTCAAGAGAAGGGCTATAAATGAGAATATCATCGAAAAATACCAACACAAATTTGCGAAGAAAGCTCCGAAAAATATCGTTCATGAGACTTTGAAAGGTTGAAGGAGCATTAGTGAGTCCAAAAGGCATTACCAAGAATTCATAATGGCCATCATGTGTGCGGAATGCAGTTTTTGGAATGTCGTCTTCACATACTCGAATTTGGTGGTAACCGGATCGGAGATCTAACTTCGTGAAGACTCGGGCTCCTTTTAATTCATCAAGAAGTTCATCCACCACTGGTATTGGGTACTTGTCCTTGACAGTGATGCCATTTAAAGCTCGATAGTCAATGCACATCCGCCAAGTTCCGTCCTTTTGCGTACAAGTAGCACCGGTGAGGAATAGGGGCTACAACTTGGCCGAATCACTCCTATTTCAAGCATCTCCTTTACGATCTTTTCAATTTCATCCTTTTGGAGGTGAGGATATCGGTACGGTCGAGTGTTCGCTGGTGGCTTGCCCGGAAGGATTGGAATCCGATGGTCATGTTGCCGAAAAGGAGGAAGACCGCGTGGTTCAGCAAAAATGTCAGCAAATTCAGCAAGCAATTGGGCAAGATTTTGATCTTTAATCTCTATTTTCTTCCCCTCTGGTTGCTGCTGGAGATGCATCAAAAAGCCACCATTTACCTTGTGCAAAACTTTCTCCATTCGTTGGGTTGAAACGGTGGTTACGTTGCTTCCACGCTTCCCGTGTAGGATGATCTGTTTGCCTTTGCAGTAGAATTTCATAATTAATTTAGAAAAGTTCCAAGAGACATCACCTAGTGTAGTCAGCCATTCTATGCCAAGCACGGCCTCATAGTCATCAATTGGTAGGAGGAAGAAGTCGGTCATAATTTCTTGGTCTTGCAGCAATAGTTTCACCCGCGGGCATCTTTGGTCGCACTTTAGGATTCTGCCGTCAGCAACCTTTACATCGAACTTGCTGCAACCTTCTATATGTAGTGCCATCCGAGCAGCAACCTTACTGTTTAGGAAGTTATTAGTGCTGCCCGTGTCGATGAGAACAGTGATCGGTTGTTGTTTGAGAAGACCTCCAACTTTCATCGTTTGCGGGTTGGAGTAGCCAGCTAATGCGTGTACCGTAACGTCGGTTGATTGTGGCTCTTCTTCCACATCTTCTTCATTATGTTTAAAGCTCTCTTCTGGATGTTCAATGACCTCTTCTTCTACTGGTTCAATCATAAGAAGCCTCCCTTTTCTACAGCGATGCTCGCGGCTCCACGGCTCGTCGCAATGCCAACATAACCCCTTTGCAGATCGCTCCCGAAGCTCTTCTCTTGTCAACCTTTTTGGTGCAGGTGCTCGGTTAATAGTAGGGGGAGCTGAGGGCTTTAGTATTGCAGGTCGAGGAGCGATCCTAGTCCTCCGGGCTTCATGGTTCAATCGCTCCTCTTGAAGTCGTGCGAAAGAGATGGCTGCCATAAGCGTGTATGGTTGTCGCGCTTTAACTTCTCCCCGGATCTCCGGCTTCAAGCCCTCAATGAAGGTCCCCAATAGCTGTTTTTCGGACCAATCACGAGTTTGATTAGATAATCTTTCAAACCTGGTTTGGTATTCCTGAATGGTGGAGGTTTGTCGGATCTTTGCTAGTTGTCCGTCAATGTTCTCGTAATCGATTGGTCCGAAGCGGATTAGCAGTCCTTCTTTGAATTGCCGCCATGAGAGTACTCCATGAGTGTGTTCAAACCAATCAAACCACTGTATAGCATCTCCTTCAAGATGTATAGCTGCAATTTCCACCATAGATGCGTCCACGGTTTTGTGGTACCGAAAATATCGCTCTACACGCGAGATCCAACCAATCGGGTCTCCTTCTTCCCATCTAGGGAAGTCCACCCTCATGCGTGGATAGTTGAGTTCAGTCATAGAACCTCCCCTCTCTTGGAAGTCATCTCTTCGGGCTTGGTGCGATTGGTTAGAGCTCTCTCCTTGATGTGATTTCTTCGGGCTTAGTGGTCGGCCCAAACTGAGTTCGGTAAAGAGAGTCCGAATCTTATCCTCTATTCGCGCCTCGAAGGCTTCAAATTTAGCATTGATTGCCTCTTCAGATGCCATACTATATGCCTCCAAACCTGTGATATTAAGATCTCTTTTTTGTTGTCGAGTTAAAGGCATGTATAGGTTAAGAGGAGTGATGGTCGTAAGGGTTGGTGGATTGGTGGATGTAGGCTGCGATTTAGGCTTATTTTGTGGCTGTTTTGGGTGTAGTTTGAGGGTGTGGTTTGGTGGAGTTTTAGGGTTGTGGATGAAAGTTTTAAATCTGTGGTAGATGGCAGCAAAGGTTTGATAGAAATCAGTGGAAGTTTGCTGCAGAATTGTGTTGTCTTGTAAGAGCAGAATTGTCGTCGAAGAAACAGCGGTTTCTCGACGAGATTTCCACCAAAAACTTGAGAGATTTGAGGGGGGAATTGACCGTAAAATCTCAGTTTATATGACAGTAAAGATGTCCAATTTAATCAAGAAAATTTCGGCAGTATAATAGCAGGGAAATTGGTGCAAGTCACGATAGCAGAATTCTCGTCGAAAAATTTCAGCGGGTTGTGACGAAAATTTACAGCAACACAAAATCATTTTTAGAGATGAATTCCTCAATCGATCAATCTTAGATGGAAGCCAAGATGATTTATGAAGTTTATAGGAAATTTTGTTCAAAAAATATTGCAAATAGATCGGTTAAGGCAACAATATGCGGCTGAAATTTTCTACAGCACAGATTTTCAATTGTAGCAGATTGGATGTAAAAGATCAGCAATTTATATTGAGAATTTTTTGATGAAACAAAAGGGAAATCTACTGTTTGGAAGTGTCAAAGCTATCATAAAAATTTCATAGAAATTTGGACAAAAAAAAAATATATATATAGTAGGAAGATCAAACAAACTGTGCTATGCGGTTGGAATTCTGCAATGTATCTTTCGTCGTAGAGATGAAAACTTTGCGACGAAAAGTTTATGCCGCAATATAGGAATAAATTTTTTTTTTTTTTTTGGATTTTCGAATAAAGATAACTAAATTGCAGCAGCAGCAAGGTAGGAAACCAGAACCTGTTGCAATTCACGGGGAGATCAAAAGATGATCTGCGGTGGTGGGGATGACGGTGGGATTTGGTGACGATCTTTTAAGCAATTGTGGGAATTGCTTTGGGCGGCTGTGGAGGGAAGATGGACGGCTGTGGAAAGGGCAGCGAGACGCCAAGAACGCTGCTCTGATACCAAGTGTTAGAACCCTTTCAGATTCTAAGCTTGGGGTTGATCTCTTTAGGGGATCGGCCTCCTGGAACTCTATAGGGGTTCCTTCCTCCAAGTTGCTGCTCAAAGGCTGCAGAAAAGATTCATCTATTGCCTATCAAAAGAGGATGAATACATGACTATTTATAGGGTGTCTAAACCCTAACTCCTAATAGGACTCTTACTCAAGACTCTTACTCAATTAAGACTTCTACTCAAGACTCCTAATAGGACTCCTACTCAATCAAGACTCCTATTCCTTTACAACTCCTAATTCTTCTTTAAGAAATAACCTTCAAACCCTAGCCGGCCTCTTCACCTCTTTAATAAGGGTCGGCTTAGGTAGGTTTTACATGATTGCCCCTATCAATTAGGACTCTCCTAGCTAGAGTCCTAACATGGTACCGCCGGTAGTGAATGCTACCAATGGTGGTACCTCCTTTGTCCAGCGGTGGTACCGCCCAATGTCAGATCAACAGCGGTAGTACCACCCAGTAACAGCAGTGGTACCGCCAGTACTCCGGATTCCAAGAATGTGACACTTTTTGGCTCCAATTTTGAAGCCATTGGGGCCTATAAAAACCCCACCCTTTTCTACATAAAAGAGCATGAAAAGTATTGAGATAATCTTGAGTTATTGGGGTGTAAAAGTATTATAAATAATTGCTAGAGTCCTCCTCCTCCCTTTCTAAATTTTGAGATCATTCAAGAGAGGTATGAGACTTGTAAGGGTTCTCTCCTAAACCTATGAAAAGGAGAAAGCGCTATAAAAGAGATGGTTGGTCTTCACCTATTGAAGGAAGGCCTTTAGTGGATGCCGGAGACCTAGTCGAAGGAGGAATCCAAAAGTGGATTTAGGTCACGTTGACCGAACCACTCTAAATCTTGGTTTGCTTTTCATTTGAACAATTTATATTACTATAAATCTCCTTAGTCCTCTCTTGCATTTTTACGAAAGCTTTCAAGTTCTTAATATCTGCGAAATAGATTGAATCGAAACCATTTTCGTCAGAATCAGTTTTAATCGAAACAAATATTTTTCTGAAATTACGAAAGTTTTCCGCTGCACTAATTTACCCCCCTCTTAGTGCTGCTCTTGATCCTAACAATTGGTATTAGAGTGAGGTTCACTCTCATTTGGTTTTAAAACCCAAGAGAGATTGCATTTGCTGGCAACCTAGAGGGCCACTCAATTACACATCTACCTATGTTCAATGGGATGAATTATACATATTGGAAGACTAGAATGAGGATCTTCCTAATTTTAATGGATTTCGAATTATGAAATATTGTAGAAAATGGCATTCAAAAGTCTTCTCTTCCGATGAACGATTGGAATGAGTTGGAGAAGAAGACTTTTGCTTTAAACGCAAAGGCTATGAATGCGTTGTTTTGTGCATTAGATAAAAACGGCAAACTCCTGGACTTACAACGATCCTCTTGGCGAGTTTTGACGAGCTTCTTTGGCAAGCTCCTGGACTTCTCGGATTGTTCCCGCAAAACCTCCGACAACCGTTCGGACTTTCGATGAACTCTCGAACCCCCAACGTGATCTTGGTCTTGACTCCAGTTCAACACCTGCTGCATGTCTTACTACTGTCGTAGTTAATCCTGCACACTTATCTCAACATACGGATTAGATAACCAAATGACAATTGACTTTATCATCAAAATCCGAGATTCAACAATCTCTCCCGTTTTGATGATGACAATCAATTAATGACAGAGTTAACCTTAACTCCCCCTATCTATATACCATACTTGAGATAAGTCATTCTTGAATTCAAAGCCTTTGAATTCAAGAGACATATTGATAAGTTAAGTTCATTTAAACTTATGAATACCCCCATCATGATTCCTATCATGATGTATCTTTCTGAAAAATGATGTTATGGCATGACATCCATTTTCAAGTCTCATATTTCTAACATGAAGGATAGCAATTCATCATATGGTAAGATATCATCATTGTAAAATTACAATTTGAGCTCTAGATATCTGATCATTAATGCAAACATTTCAAGTGTTTAGCAATCATAGCAATTATGGCAATTCTATCATCAATTTACCACATATTTCTCCCCCTTTGTCATCAAGAAAAAGGAGAATGATTCAAGCGTATTTCATGCATAGTAATAAGTGTGGTAAAGATTCATATCATAGAAAGATTCATGTCATTTTTCATGAATAAGTGATAAGATACCATTCATAGAAATTAATTTTCAAGCAATCATGACATGGTATTATTCAAAGTCCATTAAGGAGATAGCTTTCATTACCCTTTTTATTTGTCATTGACGTTTTGCATGAAGGAGGAAAGCCATTGAGAACTAACTTTGAATGAAGTTTTAAAAAACGATAAGAGATTAAATCATGCTTCATTTACACAAGGATCAAGATATACATTTGAAATTAAATCCTTGCAAGTGTTCATCTCGAAAAGAAATCTTCCTTCATCAAGAAGGAATTCATGTGAAAGAATCATTACATCAAATCCATTTCTTGATTAAAAATTCAAAAGATAAATCCATAAGAGATGCATTTGTTAATTAATTCCATATGTCAAAAATCATGGAGTATTGATATGAAACAAACTTGATATGACATAGGCTCATGAAAGCTCCATTCAAGAAATACATTAAGTCCGGAAGAGAAAATCATGCATTCAGACAATGTTTTAACATAGCTTTTTAATCACAATCATGAAGGTAAACATGTTCATCATCATGGAAATTTTTAGCATCAAGACACAAAATTTCCAACATTAAAGCAAATATGTTATTGAAGCACACAATCTTATCATCATGTAAAATTCATATCATAAAATTTTTAGCATTGAATTTAAGTGATTGATCATAGAATCAAGAAAGTCCGAAAATAAAATTTAACAAATTCATGCATTCGACCAAATCAACATTCCTAATTCTCTTCTAATGAAATCAAATTGTTCTTCACTTAAAATCTTTGTAAAATTACAATTTGAGCTCTAGATATCTGATCATTAATGCAAACATTTCAAGTGTTTAGCAATCATAGCAATTATGGCAATTCTATCATCAATTTACCACATATTTCTCCCCCTTTGTCATCAAGAAAAAGGAGAATGATTCAAGCGTATTTCATGCATAGTAATAAGTGTGGTAAAGATTCATATCATAGAAAGATTCATGTCATTTTTCATGAATAAGTGATAAGATACCATTCATAGAAATTAATTTTCAAGCAATCATGACATGGTATTATTCAAAGTCCATTAAGGAGATAGCTTTCATTACCCTTTTTATTTGTCATTGACGTTTTGCATGAAGGAGGAAAGCCATTGAGAACTAACTTTGAATGAAGTTTTAAAAAACGATAAGAGATTAAATCATGCTTCATTTACACAAGGATCAAGATATACATTTGAAATTAAATCCTTGCAAGTGTTCATCTCGAAAAGAAATCTTCCTTCATCAAGAAGGAATTCATGTGAAAGAATCATTACATCAAATCCATTTCTTGATTAAAAATTCAAAAGATAAATCCATAAGAGATGCATTTGTTAATTAATTCCATATGTCAAAAATCATGGAGTATTGATATGAAACAAACTTGATATGACATAGGCTCATGAAAGCTCCATTCAAGAAATACATTAAGTCCGGAAGAGAAAATCATGCATTCAGACAATGTTTTAACATAGCTTTTTAATCACAATCATGAAGGTAAACATGTTCATCATCATGGAAATTTTTAGCATCAAGACACAAAATTTCCAACATTAAAGCAAATATGTTATTGAAGCACACAATCTTATCATCATGTAAAATTCATATCATAAAATTTTTAGCATTGAATTTAAGTGATTGATCATAGAATCAAGAAAGTCCGAAAATAAAATTTAACAAATTCATGCATTCGACCAAATCAACATTCCTAATTCTCTTCTAATGAAATCAAATTGTTCTTCACTTAAAATCTTTGTAAAATTATCAGCTAATTGATATTTAGTATCAATGAACTCTAGGATTACATCATGATTAGTGACATGATCTCGTATAAAGTGATGTTTAATATCAATATGTTTTGTTCTTGAGTGTTGAATGGGATTCTTTATTAAACATATTGCACTTGTGTTGTCACATTTAATGGGAATATTTTTAAGATGAACTTTATAATCTTCTAAGGTGTTTTTCATCCACACAACTTGTGCACAGCATGCACTAGCTGCAAAGTACTCAACTTCGGTTGTAGATAGTGCAACTGAGTTTTATTTCTTGGATGACCAAGAAACAAGTGCATGTCCCAAAAATTGACATGTTCCTGATGTGCTTTTTCTATCTAGTTTACACTCATCAAAATCCGCATCAGCATAAGTAATTAGTTTAAAATTCTCAGATTTTGGATACCATAATCCTAGATTTGTGGTACCTTTAAGATATTTAAGTATTCTTTTAACTACTTTGAGATGAGATATCTTAGGATTCAATTGAAACCTAGCACAAAGTCCTACACTGAACATGATATTCGATCTAGTTGTAGTGAGGTAAAGTAAACTACCTATCATACCCCTATAAGTTTTTTGATCAAAACTTTCTCCACTTTCATCAATTTCTAACTTAGTGGAGGTGCTTATAGGAGTGTTGATAGCTTTTGAGCTATCCATATTAAATCTTTTTAGCAAATCTAAAGCGTATTTAGTTTGACAAATAAAGATGCCATTGCTTAGTTGTTTAATTTGTAAGCCTAAAAAGAAGGTTAATTCTTCCATGAAATTCATTTCAAATTCAAGGCTCATAGTTTTAGCAAAAAAATCACAAAGAGATTCATTCATAGAACCAAAGATAATATCATCAACATAAATCTAAACAATGAGAAAATTATTTTTAAATTTTTTGATAAACAATGTAGTATCAATCTTACTTTTAGAGAAATTATTTGCAATAATAAAAGAACTAAGTCTCTCATACCAAGCCCTTGGGGCTTGTTTTAAACCATAGAGAGCTTTAATTAATTTAAACACATGATTAGGGAAACTATTATTCTCAAATCCGAGAGGTTGTTTAACTTAAACTTCTTTGGAAATAAAGCCATTAAGAAAATCACTTTTAAAATCTATTTGAAATAACTTAAAATTATTACTACTAGCATAGGCAAGTAGCATCCTTATAGCTTCTAATCGAGCCATAGGAGCGAAGGTTTCTTCGTAATCGATACCTTCTTCTTGGTTGAAAACTTTGGCCACTAATCTAGCCTTGTTTCTAATCACGATACCAGATTTATCTTGCTTGTTTCTAAAGACCCATTTAGTACTAATAACTAAATGGTCATTTGGCCTAGGAACAAGCTTCCACACCTCATTTCTCTCAAATTAATTTAACTCATCTTGTATTGCGATAATCCATGAATAATCTTTTATGGCTTCATCAATCAATATATTTATGTTCAATTTGGGAGAGAAAAGCGGCGTTGGCACAAAATTTTTTAAGAGAAGAACGTGTTTGAACCCCCTTAGATGTGTCTCCTATGATTAGCTCCTTAGGATGAGCATCTACATACATCCAATCCTTGGGTAAGGATGATTCGGAAGTAGATGCATCCAAGTTGCTAATTGGAGAAGGGGTTTCATTTAAATTCAAAGTATCAAAATTAACATCATCATCAAAATCATTTTTCTTGATTTCAAAAATCTCATTGAAAACAACATAAATTGATTCTTCTATAATTAAAGTTCTCTTATTAAAGATACGAAAAGCTTTAGAAATCGAAGAATAACCAAGAAAAATTTCTTCATCGGATTTAGCATCAAATTTTCCTAGGGCATCTTTTTCATTCAAGATAAATAACTTACACCCAAAAACTTTAAAATATGAAACATTGGGTTTTTTGTTGTTCCACAACTAATAGGGAGTTTTGGTGAGTAAGGGTCTTACTAGAACTCTATTCATAATATAGTTTTTGGGTAGGCTATGTTCATTCAACATAGTTCTTGTCATTTCTTGTAAATTTCTATTCTTTCTTTCTACTATTTCATTTTGTTGAGGATTTCTTAGAGTAGAGAAGTTTTGGTTGTATCCATTAGATTCACAAAATTCTTGGAAATCACGGTTTTGAAATTCACCACCGTGATCACTTCGAATTGGCGAAATCATGGAGCCCTTTTCATTTTGAACAAGTTTCAAAATTTGGTGAAATATCTAAAGCATTCACTTTTGTGTTTCAAGAAATAAGTCCATGTATATCTAGTATAATCATCTACAATAACAAAAGCGTATTTGCTACCTCCTAGGCTTGATGTAGAGATTGGTTCGAATAAGTTCATATGGATCAATTGCAAAGGTCTAGAGGTGTTTATTTGATTCTTAGATTTGAAGCTACCCTTTATTTTTTTTCCTAATTGACAAGCATCACACATTATCTTTGATGAACTTGATATTAGGAATTCTTTTTACAAGTTTTTTTGATGAAATTTGAGTGATTAGTTTCATGCTGGTATGACCTAATCTCCTATGCCAAAGCCAAGTATCGTCATTCAAAACCGAGAAACACATTTCAGTACAAAGATCATTGATGTCAATGGTATATGCGTTATTTTGTTTTAATGCAATCATAGATGTGTTTTTGTGTAGTTTTTCAATAATGCAAGCATTAGATTCGAATTTGACAATATATCCTTTATCACATAATTGACTAATGCTTAAGAGGTTATGTTTTAAACCATCAACTAACAAAATATTTTCAATAAAGAAGCTGGATTTGTTACCTATGGTTCCTTTGCCAATGATTTTACCCTTGTTGTTGTCTCCGAAGGTGACATAGCCTTCGTCTATGCTAGTGAGCTTAGAGAATTGAGATGGATCTCCGATCATATGCCTTGAGCATCCACTATCAAGGTACCATCTCTTGCTCCTAGCTTGTGGTGATATATGTTTCTACAAAAAAGGATGATTTTTAAGTACCCATTTAATTTTGGTTGTCTCAAAAATCGATCTAATTTTTTTTTCATGTTGCATAAAATTTATTACGATTCCTTTAGGAACCTAAATCAATTTGTTAGTACTAATCTTCTTGAATGGACAATGATAAGTTTTATGTCCATGTTTGCAACAAAAGTTACATTTGATTTAGTGCAAAACATGCAAGATAGGGCCTTTAATGAAAGTGGTTGGATTTTGGTGAGAGCTCCTCACAAATTTGATTCCACTTCTTTTAGGAACATGACCCTTATTGGTAAGGATCATGTTCAAGGACTTGCTACCAACCTCGAATTTCTTCAAGGTGTTCTTAAGTAGCAAGTTCTCCTTTTGGAGAATTTCTAAATCATGGTATTTTGTACATGGAACTAAACTATCATTATGTTTATTTTTTAATTTATCAGAATTACTAACAAGAGTATCGTACTCCTTTTTTAACAATTTATATTTTCTACTAATTGTTTTGCATTCATCAAATAAATCATGGAAAGCATTTAATAATTCATCAAATGATAAATCTGCATCAATTAAATTTGATACCTCCTCTCCAATGGCCATAAGTGCGTAATGAGCAACTTGCTCGGTGTTGGACTCCTCTTCTTCGGATTCGCTTGAGTCATCCCATGTTGCTTTGAGCGCCTTCTTCTTTGGTGTTCTCTTCTTGGCTTGGGGACATTCATTTTTATAATGTCCCAGCTTATTGCATTCATAGCAAATAACTTGGTCCTTTTTAAGTTCAAATTTATTTTTAGTATCATTTTTAAATTTATTTCTTTTAATGAATTTTTTAAATTTCCTTATTAAAAGTGCCAAGTCATCATCAAAGTCCTCATCACTTGAAATTTCTCTCAAGTGGTCTTCTTGAGTTCTAAGTGTCATATCCTTCCTGTTCTTTAGAAGGGTATCCTTATGCTCTTCATAAGCTTTGTAAGTCATTTCATAGGTCATTAATGACCCGATTAATTCATCAAGAGGGAAGTTATTTAAATCTTTAGTCTCTTGAATGACAGTGACTTTAGGGTCCTAACTCTTTGGAAGGGATCTTAGAATTTTATTAACGAGCTCAAAATCCGAAAAACTTTTACCGAGTCTTTTTAGACCATTGACGACATCCGTAAAGCGAGAGTACATATTACCTATGGTCTCACTCGGTTTCATTTGTAAAAGTTCATAAGAATGTACTAAAAGATTGATTTTTGACTCTTTCACTCTACTCATGCCTTCGTGAGTCACTTCGAGTGTATGCCAAATATCAAATGTAATTTTACAAATCAAAACACGATTGAACTCATTTTTATCAAGTGCACAAAATAAGACATTCATAGCCTTTGCATTTAGAGCGAAAGTCTTCTCCAATTCATTCCAATTGATCATTAGAAGAGAAAACATTGAAAATCCATTTTCAACAATATTTCAAAGTTCAAAATATTTGGAAATAAGGAAAATCCTCATTCGGGTCTTCCAATAGGTGTAATCCGTTCCATTGAACATGGGTGGCCGTGTAATAGAGTGACCCTCTTGGTTTCCGGCAGATGCCATCTCTCTTGGGTTTTAATCCAACTAAAAGTAAACCTGCTCTGATACCAATTGTTAGGATCAAGAGCACTAAGAGAACTTTAATCGGTTAATTAGTGTAGTGGAAAACTTTCATCGGTTAAAACGACTTTCATATGATGAAATCTATTTTCAATGAAAACCATTTCGGAGAGAACTTTAACTTAAGCTTAAAATAGAAGTATAGTTGTTGTAAAGCAACGGAGACAGTTTGCAGTTAAGATAAAGAGCAGAATATAAATGCAAACTGAGATTTAGAGTGGTTCGGTCAATCATGACCTACATCCACTTTTGGTTTCCTCCTCCGACGAGGTCAGGTCACCGACGTCCAGTAGAGGCCTTCCTTCAATAGGCGAAGGCCAACCACCCTTACATATTTTCACTCCTCTCTTGAATGATCAATACTTAGAATGAAAGAGAGAGAAGAACTTCAAGTCTTTTACAACACTTTTAAGCTCTCAAATACTTCGAATAAAAGTAAGCTTTTTGGTTTCCCTTTCATGTAGAAAGGGTGGGCTTTATATAGGCCCCAATTAGTTTGATTTTAGAGCTCCAAAATATCCATTCCTGGATTTTCGAGGTCTTGGTGGTACCACCGCCATAACTGGACGATACTACCACTTGTCATTTGTCAATGAACAGTACTACCGCTCAGTCTGGGCAATACCATCGCTTGGCAGAGCTCGGAGATTAAGCTCTAGTGGTACCACTACTGGCAGTAATAACTGCTAGCTATGCCACCGCTCAGAATTCCTGGGAGACCAAGTCTCTTGGGCAGTGCCACCGTTGGCCAGGAATTCTGGGTCCGAATGGGCTATTCCATTTGGCCCAATTTGGGTCTGTTAAGGGCCCAATTGGCCCCAGATTAAGTTAATGGGATCGCCTCCAAATCCTAACTTAATCTACATGCTAACTATGATAATTAAGACATCAATACTACAGATCATGTTCCGGTGCGTCAATTGCTTCTTCTAGCGAGCTTCTAGCGAACTTCCGACGAACATCCGACGAACCCTCGGTGATGCTCCGGCGGACTCCAGGTAAATTCTTGGACTTGCAATGATTCTCTTGGCAAGTTCCGATAAGCTTCTTTTGTAAGCTCCTGGACTTCTCGGATTGTTCCCACAGAACCTTCGACGATCGTCCGGACTTCCGACGAACTGAACTCTTGAACCCCCAACGTGATCTTGGTCTTGACTCCGGCTCAACACCTATTGCATATCTTACTGCCATCGTAGTTAATCCTACACACTTATCTCAACATACAGATTAGAAAACCAAATGACAATTAACTTCATCATTAAAATCTGAGATTCAACATGGAGATATGTACACCCAATTTACAGATGTCGTCAATGGCCTAAAAGGACTTGGTAAAGGTTTATCGGATTTTTAACTTATTAATAACATTTTAAGATCCCTTCCAAAAAGTTGGGATCCTAAAGTAACGGTCATTCAAGAGGCCATAGATCTAAATAATTTTCCTCTTGAAGAACTAATTGGGTTACTAATGACCTATGAAATGACATATAAAGCTCATGAAGAGCTTAAGGACACCCTTCTAAAGAATAGGAAGGATATAGCACTAAGAACACAAGAAGACCACTTGAAAGAAAACTCAAGTGATGAGGATTTTGATGAAGACTTGGCACTATTAACAAGAAAATTTATAAAAAGAAATAGATTTAAAAATGATACTAAAAATAAATTTGAACCAAAGAAAATCGGGACATTACAAGAGCGAACAATGATAAGCTACGAATGCAAGAAGCTGGGACATTACAAGAGCGAATGTCCCCTGGCCAAGAAGAGGCAACCAAAGAAGAAGGCTCTTAAAGCAACACAGGACGACTCAAGTGCATCCAAAGAAGAGGAGACTACCATCACCGAGCAAGTTGCTCACTATGCATTAGTGGCCATTAGAGATGAGGTAACAAGTTCATTTGATGCAAATTTATCCTTTAATGAACTATTAAATGCTTTTCATGATTTATTTAATGAATATAAATCAATTAGTAAAAAATATAAAGTGTTAAAAAAGGAGCATACTTCTCTTGTTAGTGATTTTAAAAGTTGAGCACAATGATAGTTTGGCTTCATGTACGAAATGTGATGAACTAGAAACACTTAGAAAAGAAAACTTGCTACTCAAAGAAACCTTAGAGAAATTTGAGATTGGTAGCAAGTCCTTGAACATTATCCTTGCCAACAAGGGTACGTTCATAGAAAAGGCTAAATCGGATTTGTGAGTAGCTCTCACCAAAATCCAACCACCTTTGTTACAGGCCTTATTTTGTATGTTTCATCTCGAAACAAATGCAACTTTTGTCGTAAATTTGGGCATATAGCTTATCATTGTTCATTCAAGAAATATAGTCCACATAAATTGATTTGGGTTCCTAAAAGAACCTCAAATAACTCAATACAACATGATAAGCAATGTAGATTGATTTTTGAGGCACCCAAGGTCAAATGGGTACCTAAAAATCATCCTTTTTTATAGAAAAATATACCATCACAAGCTAGGAGCAAGAGATGGTACCTTGATAATAGATACTCAGGGCATATGATCGGAGATCCATCTCAATTCTCTAAGCTCACTTGCATAGATGAAGGATATATCACCTTCAGCGGCAACAACTGTTAGGAAATCTTAGGGGCAACATCACATGTGCAGCGGAAGAACAAGAAAATAAAATCCCCTATTTCCAAAGAGATGTTCATCGTCATACGAAGATTGGTGTACAAACAATTCGTAAAATAAACTGCATATAGAATAGATTGTGTTACCTAGGGAGATCATATATCCATGTTTCCTTGTAGATCTCTAGGAGAGGGTGAAGGAGGTCAAGAGTCCTCCTCTCTAGTAGTGATCCACACAGTAGGGCTGCGATGACGATCCTCAAAACTCCAGACCTGCTCTAAGGTGGAGAGGTGGGGGGGAGAATAGGAGAGGCAAGCAAAGACTCTAGCCTACGAGGCTCTGAATCCCTCCTATTTATAGAGGCCCCTTGTCAAACCCTAATGGATCCTCCCCTAGTGGGTATTAGATCTGCATCCAATTACCCAAGCCTTTTAGATTAATGGATCTCTATCCAATAATCTCTCATGGGCTCTTATTGTATCTCGTCCATGGGATCCAATAAAGTATGGGCTTATTGGATATCCAATAAGATAGGAGCTCCAGTGGATATCTCATATCCGAACCTCTACTCATCGCAATGCCTACCAGATATTTGTGACCCTCTATGCCCAATATTGAGCTGGCCGTGAGTCATAGCTATCAGAACTCCTTCTAGCTTAGTGAATTATTATCTCTATAATAATTCACTCGACTCATCGACTGCGGACGTACTTGTCATGCCCCCCCCCAATTTAATCCATTTAGGAGGTGTGACCCTATCTAAAATCAATAATGTTATAATTCATCATCACAAATCAATCCAGGATCCAATCTAACATTTAAGGATACTAAGAACCATTCAAATCAATATTCATAATTCATAAACCTGTACGTTTCATAAATCATACTCCACTTCACTTAGAGATTCATAAAATCCAAAGGCAACTCAACTAAACATCAACCACAACAAAAATCCATATTCGTAGAAATATATACCATCACAAAAATATTATTCACCATGAGTTCATATACTTATACAACGTAACTTATCATTCCATAAACATGAGCAGTCCTTTAAACTTTTACAACATATAAGTATCAATATATCCTTAACATTACATCAGAATAAAGTATACTATACAACAAAAACCTATCAACCAACAAAGATTAATCCAAAATCTTCTAGCCCTTCAGTGCTTCAACCCAATTCTAGCTTTTCAGTGCGTGACAAGCTACCCTGAAAAATTTATATAACAACGGGGTGAGCATAAAGAGCTCAGCAAGCGACTAACATATCCATGGCGGCAAGAGAAATTCAAGCAGGCTTAGTATCAAGACAACAAAAGCAGAAATACAAGTGTTCATTTGAAATCATCTCATTTGGTTTAAAAATCACAAAGGGTTTCCTCATTCGAAAACAAGCGTTAGACATAACAATACGAGAAAGGAAATTGGAGCATTTCATTGGCAAAACAAGCATTTAGGCATGTATCAAATGGCACCTGAAGCATTTCAGTGTATATCAAAGGCGTAAGAGTGTTTGAGAGCATAACAATGACATACGAAACACTCCAAAGTATAACAAGTGAACCGAATAGTAAATACAAGCTTGTATGTCATTTTTGAGATAGCATGCATTCCATTTTTATCCAAAGCATAAATATAAACTCATTAGCAAAGCTTTGGATATCATATCAAAAACATAGAGGGCACTATGGGACCACATACATAATGTGATTCATCCATTTCAGGATGACCACCAAGCATAAGTCTCCCACGTTTGGGAGCTCCATCTACCCACGTCTGAGTGAAGTCAATGGGGCCGGTAGAGCATCGCGGGCTCTATGCATAACTCCCTTTATCATTTCTGGCAAAGGTTCACAATATCCCACAAGACACCAGAGTACAAAAGGGTAGCATGAACAATGACATTAGCATATATCGGAAGCACATGCGGAAACAACAGAAATATGCGTGTGCCTTTATCAAACAAGGAAATGCCAACAAAACATTACATAATAAATTTTCAGACATACAAAAATTTTAGGATGAATAATACAAGAATTTTCAAAGGACTGCCAAAGAATTTAATAGAAATCAAACTTCCAACAGAATGAGACTCGAATAGGCAAAATTCAACAAAGTTTTCAATTCTGGCAGAATTCGAATGGTACATTTCCTGATTTATTTGAGTGACCAAGCATGCTCCAATTCACTAAAAATAGGTGTTAAAAGAAAGATATGCGAATCTAGTTCCCAAAGAATCAAGTTTTTTCATAATTCAGAATTTTCACTAGAGAGTTATGAGCAATTTAGTAATAGAAGGTCAGAATTGATCATCTATGTTTTGCAGAATAGATAGCATCAATTTAAACAGATGTTTCAGAAGGCAAACATACTTCAAAATTTCCAAACTAGGTGTCAAAAGAAAGATCTACGAGTCTAGCTTCCAATGAAATAGTTTGGAATAAATCAAAGTTTTTAACAGGAACTTATAGGCAGTTAAGCATCAAAAGGTCAAAAATTACAATCCCTATTTTGCAGAATTCGTAGGCTCATTTGAAACAGAAGTTTGGATATGCAACCTTACTCCAAATTCTTAAAATAAGTATCAAAAGAAAGGTTTATGAGTCTATACTCAGATTAAACAAGTTTTGTCCAAATCAGAGGTCAGTGCATAAAGTTATAATCATAACAAGGTAGAAAGGTTATATCTTGGAAGTTTCACATATTCAATCATTACGTCTAAACAGGAGATATATCAAATGTAAGGCTAGAACAATTCAAAGTTTTCATATTCAAGGTAAATGCAAAGATAAAATTATAGTAAGGCAAAGATCAAGACACTTGCAATAGGAATGATCAAAACACTTGCAATAGAAAGGATCGATACAATGGAAAAGATTGAAACACTTGCCTTTCGCAGATTTTGATCCGAAGATCCGAAGGTGTATGCCCGAATCCTTTTTCTACTTTTCCTCTGTCTCCTCTCCCTATTTCATTTTTTGCACCCGTCTTCTTTCTTTCTCAACCGCAGTTGCCGCAACCACACCACTGCCGCAGTTGCCGCAGCCACGCTGCTGCCGCAACTGCACCGCTAACGCTGCCGCAGCCACAATCGTAGCTGCAGCCGCCGTCGCCGCCATTGCAACAGTTGCAACCGCAACTGTAGCCACCTTCCCCTCTTCCTCTTCTTCCCTCTTTTCTCCCTCTTCTTCCTCTTTTCCTTGTCTTCTTTCCCAACTGCAACCGCTACAGTCGCAGCCGCAGCCACGGCCGTAGCCACCACAACCGCAGCCTTTCTTCCTCTCATTCTTCTTTTCTATCTGTAGCTGCCATCACCGCAGCCCCCCTTCTTTCTCCCCTGCTCTTCTTCCTCTCCTTCTCTTCCAGCTGCAGCTGCCACCGCAGCAGCCGCACCCTCTTCTTCCCTGCCACAGCCACCACGGCCACAACCTCCACAGCCATCTTCCTCCCCTGCTATTCCCCGATGCACTGCCCTTCTTCTCCTCTGTTTCCTCCTACGGGAAACAGAGGTGCCGCAACCTCTTCTCCCGCTTCTCCTCTTCTTCTTCTTCTCCTTCTTCTCTTCTTCCCTTCTCCTCCACGACGCACAGTGCCTCCTCTCCTTAGCCACCTCTTCCCTCCTCTTCTTCTTCTTCTTCCCTTTCTTTTCCCTCTTCTACTCCTCTTCTTCTCCTCTTCTTCTCCTCTTCTCCCCTTCTCCTCCCCGACGCCCCACACCTCCTCGCTGCAGCCTTGCCGCAGCCACCCTCCTCTCCTCCTCCTCTTCTTCTTCTTCTTCTTCTTCTTCTCTTCTTCTTCTTCTTCTTCTTCTTCTTCTTCTTCTTCTTCTCCTCCCCGACGCCCCACGCATCCTCTCCTCTGTTTCCACCTGCGGGAAACAGAGGTGCTGCAGCCCTACCTGCTACAGCTACCTCTCTCTCATCTCCGCTTCCGTCCCTCTCTCTTCTCCTCTTCTCTTCTTCTTCTTCTTCTCCTTTTCTCCTTCTTCCCTTCTCCTCCTCTTCTTCTTCTCCTCCTTTTCTCCTTTTCTTCCCTCCTTCTTTACTTCTTGTCTTCTTCTTCCCCAACGCTCCCAGCTCCTCTCTCTGTTTCGCATGGGAAACAGAGAGCATGGGAGACGGTGGGATAAGACCGAGCTTTTCGGTTTTTATTTTTATTTTTGTAACTTAACAATTTAATCCTTGAAATTTCGATATTTACCTATATGTCCTCCGATTTACAAATAAATAAATAAATTTCAAAAGTGTGAGATATTACAGTACTAGGCCACTACGCCGTAGTCCCCAGACGATACAGGAGAATCCAATCCATTAGACCTATCTATCCTTAGTTACCATGTACCTATAGTCTCTCATCCATCTAATATCCTAGAGACTGTATATCGGGCATGGTGCTGTCAGACCCATACGGTTTCTACTCGAGTCTCGCTCTAATCGGATTCTCCTGGAAAACTCTTTCTCTCTTAACCCGAATGACCCTGGCTAGGGATTTGTCTGAGCAAGAACACATGGGATATTCCTCTCATGACGGCGAGAGTGGATAATCCTCAATCAACACTCAATAGCCATCAGAAGGTCGACTACCACTCCCAATGACCAGTTGTACTAGATCTAGGACATCCAAACTTGTAAGTTTGCTATCAAAGAGTGGAGCACTCATACAGGATATCCTTGGTGTCTCAAGTCTAAGTACTAGATACACCACTAGGACTATGGAATCGTTGTCTGATAGTAAGGCATCACCAACTATCCAATATTCTGTAAGCGGATCAATCATTGAACTCATTCTCCAATGAGTACCTATACTATATCCCTAGCGTCCCCACACGAGTAGCTATGAGACCAGCTGCATCCATCATATAGACGGGTATACAGCATACTAGTCTGTCCGGTTATCACGATGTCCCTCTTGAGTAACCTATGACCGGAATTATTTAGGATCTGTGTTTAAAGTGAATCGATCTCATTATCGTGATCTCATCACGATTCGATTCCCATTGTACAGATCCAAGGACATCACAATATATACATGCATATATGCAATAGATAATATAAAGTGATAAAAGCCAAAATATAATAAGCAAAAAGATTCCGTGTCAAGTCACACATGTCATTACTCACGTGATTGGCTTGCTGGGCACCTATGACTAGCAATCTCCCACTTGACCTAAAGCCAATCACTTATGTGTCTAATCCCCATCAGACCCCTATGACTCTCAAAAATAATTTGAGACAACAGCTTTGTCAATGGATCTGCAATGTTATCTTCGGATGGAACTCTTTCCACTACTATATCTCCTCGGGTCATGATCTCTCTAAAAAGTTGGAACCTCTTCAGAACACTACTGATGAAACCCGGGTTCCCTTATTTGAGTAATCACCCTATTGTTGTCGCAATATAAGAAATCATCTCCTCGCTACTTAACCCGACTCCTAGATTTGTGATGAACTTCTTCATCTAGACTCCCTCTTTTGCTGCATCTGCTGTAGCAATGTACTCCGCCTCTGTGGTCGAGTCAGCAGTTGTATCTTGCTTGGAACTCTTCTAGCACACTACTCCTCCATTCAAGATGTACACATGCCCCGAATTTGACTTGCTATCATCAACATCAAACTGAAAACTTGAGTCTGTGTAGCCTTCAACCTTGAGGCTACTACCTCCATATACTAGTAAAAGATCCTTAGTCCTTCTCAAGTACTTAAGGATATTCTTTACTGCTTTCCAATGCTCCAAGCCTGGATCCGCCTGATATCTGCTCGTGACACTCAGAGCATGCGCTATATCAGGCCTAGTATATAGCATGGCATACATGATAAACCCTATTGCTGAGGCATAAGGTATCATATCCATGTTTGCCCATTCTTCTGGAGTCTTTGGGGACATACTCCTAGAAAGTGATATCCTATGTCTCATCGGTATGAGACCTCTCTTAGAATTTTCCATACCAAACCTTTTGACAATAGTTTCTATGTACCTAGACTAGGACAAGCCACGCATCCTCTTGGATCTATCTCTATAGATCTGAATCCCCAAAATATATGATGCTTCCTCTAAGTCCTTCATGGAGAAGTGTCTAGATAACCAAGCCTTTACTGTGGATAGCATTCCTACGTCATTCCCAATGATCAGGATGTCATCCACATATAACACCAAAAAGGTGATAGCGCTCTCACTTACCTTCCTGTATACACAAGGCTCATCTTCGTTCTTAACAAAGTCATAAAATCTGTTTGCCTCATCAAATCATATGTTCCAACTTTGGGAAGCTTGTTTTAGTCCATAAATGGATCTAAGCAACCTGCACACCTTATCTGGGTTGTCCTTGGACACGAATCCCTCATGTTGTATCATATACAAATCCTCATCGAGGTTCCCATTGAGGAATGTAGTTTTCACATCCATCTGCTAAATCTCATAATCATAGTGTGCTGCAATAGCCAATAAAATTCGGATGGATTTTAGCTCTATTCAACACTCTAGAACTAAACACATTGACATTAGACATCACTTTATATGAGATCTTGTTAATAATCATGATATAATCTTAGAGTTTATTGATGCAAAACATCTATTAGCCGATATCTTTACAAAACCTTTAAGTGAAGAATAATTTAATTTTATTAGAAGGGAGTTAGGAATGTTAAATTGTCCAAATGCATGAGTTTGTTGTATTTCTTTTCCGGACTATCCTTCTCTTAATATATTTCATGAATGGGGCTTTTATGAATCTATTTTGTTTTTATCTTCCTTGGTATCAAGTTTACTTCATACCCTTGCTCCATCACCTAATGATTTTTGATACATTTAATCCCTTCATAGATTTCATTGACAAATACATCTTTCACGGGTTTATCTCTTATGAATTTTTAATGAGAAATGGATTTGACTTATGAATTTCTTTTTCTTATGATGCTCCTCTCCTTATTCTTCTCATAAAAGATGAATTTTATAAATTCTAATGGATATCTGGATCCTCGAAAGATAAATTTTAGTACGTGATAATCACTTGCAAAAATGGGGATTTGATTTCATATGATCCTTTTCATGAATCCCTTCTCTTTTGATTAAAGCATGTTTTAACAAAAACTTATTTAGTGTTTTTGACTTTACAAATTTGGTTCTTAATAGATTCTCTCCTTACCTTCCTTCCTCTTCTTCATGCAAAGTTTTTTATGACAAAGGGGGAGAAGTTGATAAAATCTATCACTTTAATGTTGATAAATTTTGATGTTGAGAATTTGTGAATGTTACCATGCAATGATGCAATATCAATTGGATAAATTAGTTTGATACTTGATTTTTTTTACCACACTTGTATTATTAAATTGTTCTCCTTTTTGTTAATGACAAAAGGGGAGAAATAATACCAAAATGTGGTAAATTGATGACAAATTGGCATCGTAGATAAATGTCTTTCAATAAGATGTATGCAATGTATCTTATCGTAAATGCTTATCATAAACACTTGTATACTTTGTGGTATGCTTGAAATATAATTGGAATCGTCATATACATTGCAACATATTGCAAATGCTTGAAACATATCTTCATATGCATTGTAGATAATGTCTTTCATTATGATAAGATGTATTGAGCTTAGCTTGCTATTTTACAATTGATATCTTGCCATGGAATGATAGATTACTATCTTTGTCATCTTGCTATGTTTCACATTTGAAATTTGTATCATACTTGAAAATGATGATTGTCTATCATTATACTTAAAAATGAATGTCATGTCTTGACATCATTTTTTTTTTTATAAATACATGGCATCGTATTTTGAGAATATTAAATCATGATAGGAATCATGATATGCATCTTGATAAGTTTAAATGAACTTAACTTATTGGTTTGATA
The DNA here is from genome assembly GCA_004837865.1 of Musa balbisiana. NCBI lineage: Eukaryota > Viridiplantae > Streptophyta > Magnoliopsida > Zingiberales > Musaceae > Musa > Musa balbisiana. Next base: position 16,252,702 of record CM017194.1, on the reverse strand, counting down.
CTTGAATTCAAAGGCCTTGAATTCAAGAATATCTTTTCTCAAAATACGGCATATAGATAGGGGGAGTTAAGGATAACTCCATTATCAATTGATTGTCATCATAAAAAAGGGGGAGATTGTTGAATCTCATATTTTGAGGATGAAATCAATTGAAAATTGTTTGATCTAATCTATGTCTTGAGAAAAGTGTGCAGGATTAACTACGATAGCAGTAAGACACAAAGTAAGTGTTGTGCCGGAGTCAAGATCGAGATCTCATTGGGAGTTCAAGAGTTCGTCGGAAGTCCAAACGTTTGTTCAACGTTCTGTTAGAACCAACCTAGGAGTCCAGGAGCTTGCCAAAGAAGCTCGTTGAAACTCGCCAAGAAGATCGTCATAAAGTTCAGGAGCTTACCGGGATTCCGCCGAAACATTACCGGCAGTTCGTCAGAAGTTCGCCGAAAGGTTGCCGGAAGCTCGTCGGAAGAGCAATTGACATACCGGAACAAGAATGCCTTGTCAATTGTCTTAATTATTATAGTTAGTCCATAAATTGAGTTAGGATTGGGAGGTAATTCTACAAACTTAGTTACGGGCCAACTATGCCCTTGATAGTTGAATTGGGCCGGATTGAACAACCCATTTAGCACCTGAAATCATGGCCAGCGGTGGTACCGCTTAGCAGACCAAGTCTCCTATTTGGTCTGGCCGGTGGTACCGCCTAGTGTCAGACTGCAAGCGGTAGTACCGCCCAGTAATGGTGGTGGTACCGTAGTACCCTAGAAAACTGGGATGAGACACTTTTTAGCTCCATTTTTGAAGTCATTGGGGCTTATAATGCTAGTCATATATGCCCTGCAAGCCAATCACGTGAGTGATGGCATGTGTGACTTGACAAGCAGTCATTTTGCTTATTATATTTTGGCATTTATGACTTTATATTGACTATTACATATATGTATGTATATATTGTGATGTCCTTGGATCTATGCAATGGGAATCGGATCGTGATTAAATCATAATAATGAGACCGATTCGCCTTTAAACATAGATCCTAAATAATCCCAGTCATAGGTTACTTGAGAGAGACATCGAGATAATTGAATAGACTGGTGTTGTCACGCCCCTCAAAAATATCCCATAATATTTTAGATTTTTCATCACAAAACAATTCAGGATCCAAACTAACATTTGAGGACACTGAAGAACATTCAATCAAATTCACATATATAAAACCTATGTAGTTTAAAATCATATATCGTATCACTCGATAATTCACATTTATGAAACCTAAACCAACTTAGCAAAACATTAACAACACTTATAAATCCACAAGCTAAATAATTTATACAATCAGAGTTCCAACCATTTACCACCAATTCATATCATTGTAACTTAAACTCAACATTCCGAAATTCTAAATAAGAGATCTTTTAATACCTTTACACAATGTATCAATTCAGATTCATCGACAACATTTCATTACATACAAAATGCACTTATACAATAATGACCACAATATATCCACCAATATGATTTGCCCACAATTCTGAATAGCTCTCCACTACCTCAACCCAATTCAAACATCTCAGAGAGTGACAAGCTGACCTGAAAGATTTATATAACAACGGAGTGAGCTAAAAACAGCTCAGCAAGTGACAAAATATATCCAGAATGAAAAGGGACAGTTTCAAACAAATAAGGTATCACAATGCAAAGGCAAAATACAAGAACTCTCAAGGTACCATATCATTAGATATAGAATTACAAATGTCATATCATTCAAAACTCATTTGGTTCATAACAAATGGAGCATAGAGTAATTGGAGCATATTAATAACCGATGAAACGTTTTGGAGCTTATCAATGACGTATGAGAGATTTCTGAGCATATCAATGGCAAATAGGACATTCGAGAACATATCAATAGCATATGAAATATTTCGAAGCGTATCAATGGTGTACGAACATTTCGGAACATATCAAAGACTAATACAAAACAGAAGCTGAAATGTCGTATTTGACGTTGCATACATATCATTCTTATCCAAAGCGCATACAGAAATACATAACCAAAGCTCTAGATATTATATCAAACATACAGAAGGTGTAGTGGGACCATAGACAGAATGTGATTCATCCATTTCTGAATGACCACCAGACAGAAGTCTCCTACGTTTGGGAGCTCTATCCACCCACGTCTAGGTGAAGTCAGAGGGGGCCGGCAGAGCATCGCAGGCTCTATGAATAACTCCCTTTACCATGTCTGGCAAAGGTTCACATTATCCCACACACTAGAGTATAAAAGGGCAGTATGAATAATAAATAGCACATATCGGAAGCACACGCGGAACAACAAAACGTACATGTGCCTTTACGAGTCAATACGATGCAAGCAAATAATCTTTCACAAGTGTATTCAGATTCGAAAGGATATGAAAGCAAGAGTACACATGGATCCCAAACAATCATATATAGCTCAATTCAAATAAGAAGGCTAGATGAATTCAGTGTCCAAAGGAATTAAACTGGAATAGGCACCCATCGAAAGCAAATTCGGAACAATGGGATATACATGTGCCTATATGAGTCAATACGATATAGCATAAATGTTATACAATAGTTTTCAAGAATGCAAATAATTTTAAGAACAAGAGCATACAAGAATTCAAAGCAATAATATAAAGCTCAATTGAAGAAGAAAGCTAAATGAAATCAATTTCCAAAGGAATGAAACCAGAATATGCGAAATCGATCAAAGCTCGATTTTTGGCAGAATTCGAGAGGCACATTGAACAAATGATTTCAAACTATCAATTATGCTCCAACATACTCAAGAAGGCTATTGTAGAAAGATAATTCAATCTATTTTTGGATAAAACAAGTCTCGTATGTGTTGAATCTCGGATTTTGATGATGAAACTAATTGATTGTGCTTAGATGTTTTAACTGCATTTTGAGTGATGCAGGTCTACTCGATCAGGATTAGACAGTTGACGCAGGAGGAATTGACGTTGCACCGGAGGAGATCACGTTAGGATATTGGATGGTAGAATGCTTCGGACGTCGGGCATCGTGCTAAGGAGAGCGAAATTGCACCATGGATATCGGGGTTGCGGAGGTCAACCGCCGATTGGGCAATAAGCCGCAAGAGTGGACGATGCGCTGAAGAATCGGATGAAGCGCCAACTAATAACGTGCCGGGCAACAGAATGTCAATTCGCGTTGTAATAATTGTCTAGATCGGAGTAGAGTTTTGGCTTGTGTGTGTAGGATTAACTACGATAACGATGAAGACATAAAGCGAAACAAAGTGCCAAAGTCAAGCGCGAAGGATTCGTTGGGAGTTCGAGAGTTCGACGGAAGTTCGAAGGTTCATCGGGAATGCTGTCGGAACTAGTCGAGAATGAGTAGGGAGCTTGCCGAAGGGTTTTTCGGAAGCTCGCCAAAAGGTTCGTCGGAAGTTCACGGAGCTCACCGAGAAAGATCGGAGCTTGCCGAAGAAGCTCGTCGGAACTCGCCAAGATCAAATCGTGAAGTCTAGGAGCTTGCCGGGAGTCCGCAGAATGGTTTCCGAGAGTTTATCGGAAGACCGCCGGAAGTTCGCCGAAAGCTCGCCGGAAGAAGTCTTGACTTATGGACTTTGTAATAGCTTAGAAAATATCTTTAAATTTGTAGTTAGTACGTTAATTAGGGCTAGGATTAGGTGTTAATCCTATGACCCAAGTAGGGGCCAATTCGGCCCAAGTTCGGATTGGTTTGGGCCAATTTTGGAGCCCAACCAGTGAGCTGAAATAGTGTAGGCGGTGGCACCGCCTAGACTAGGCGATGGCACCGCCCAGAGGCCGAGAGCTAGGCGGTGGAACCGCCGGTCTGGGCGGTGGCACCACCCAGCACCCGAGAGCCAAGCGGTGGCACCGCTGGACTAGGCGGTGGCACCGCCCAGTACACTGTCAGTGTCAAAACTGACAGGCGGTGGCACCGCTAGCTTCGGGAACCGAAGAGAATTCAAATTTTGGACCCCAAATTTGAATCCTCTTGAGGCCTATAAATACCCCTCTATTCTCAGCTGAGATAACAACTTTTAGAGAAGCAATAGAGTGAAAAAAAGTCTTAGCAAAGCCTTAGTAAGTCTTACTTTCAAATTGCTTGAGTGTTCACCTCCTTCCTTCTCATTGAAACTTTGTAAGAGTGTGAACCACTTGTAAAAGGTTGTAAGAGGGGTATTTGTCCTTCCCCTTCAAAGTGATTTGCTAGTGGAAGTTGGGAGCCTCATCGAAGAAGGCTTCGCAAGTGGATGTAGGTCGCATGACCGAACCACTATAAATCGGTTTGCGTTTTTCATATTGTCATTTACATTACTGCAAACCATCTTCACTTTGATGCTCTACTTCTTTGTCTCCTTCATACGTATGCCTTCAAGTTAAAACGCAATCGAAACGGTTTCAAACGAAACGTTGCTTTTATCATACGAAGTTTCCGAAAGTGTTTAAATCATCGAAAGTTTATCGTTCTTTACCGCTGCACTAATTCACCCCCCCCTCTTAGTGCCGCTCCGATCCTAACAGTATGAATCGAAGTTTCCAACAAAGAGTTATAATTGATTTAGTAACCAAAGGTCAGAAAAACAAAATCATTGTTTTGCAGAATCCATAGGGTCGGATTCAATAGATAAGTGAGAAGACATTTGGACTCTAAATATTTCAATCTAGGTATCAAAAGAAAGATCTACGAGTCTAGCTTCCAATGAAATAAGTTTGGAATAAATCAAAGTTTTTAACAGGGACTTGTAGGCAGTTCAGTATCAAAAGGTCAAAAATTACGATCCCTGTTTTGCAGAATTCATAGGCTCATTTGAAATAGAAGTTTGGATAGGCAACCTTACTCTAAATTCTTAAAATAAGGTATCAAACGAAAGGTTTATGAGTCTATATTCAGATTAAACAAGTTTTGTCCAAATCAGAGGTCAGTGCATAAAGTTATATTCATAACAAGGTAGAAAGGTTATATCTTAAAAGTTTCACATATTCAATCATTACGTCTAAACAGGAGGTATATCAAATGTAAGGCTAGAACAATTCAAAGTTATTATATTCAAGGCAAATGCAAAGATAAAATTACAGTAAGGCAAAGATCAGGACACTTGCAATAGGAGTGATTGGAACACTTGCAATAGAAAGGATCGATATAATGGAAAAGATTGAAACACTTGCCTTTCGCAGATTTTGATCCGAAGATCCGAAGGTGTACGCCCGAATCCTTTTTCTACTTTTCCTCTGTCTCCTCTCCCTGTTTCATTTTTTGCACCCGTCTTCTTTCTTTCGCAACCGCAGTTGCCGCAATCACACCACTACCGCAGTAGCCGCAGCCACGCTGCTACCGCAACCGCACCGCTAACGCTGCCGCAGCCACAATCGTAGCCGCAGCCGCCGTCGCTGCCATTGCCATAGTTGCAACCACAGCCGCAGCCACCTTCCCCTCTTCCTCTTCTTCCCTCTTTTCTCCCTCTTCTTCCTCTTTTTCTTGTGTTCTTTCCCAGCTGCAACCGCTGCAGTCGCAGCCGCAGCCATGGCCGTAGCCACCACAGCCGCAACCTTTCTTCCTCTCATTCTTCTCTTCTAGCTGCAGCTGCCATCGCCGCAGCCGCAGCCCCCCTTCTTTCTCCCCTGCTCTTCTTTCTCTCCTTCTTCTCTTCCAGCTGCAGCTACCACCGCAGCAGCCGCAGCCTCTTCTTCCCTGCCACAGCCACCATGGCCACAGCCTCCACATCCATCTTCCTCCCCTGCTATTCCCCGATGCACTGCCCTTCTTCTCCTCTGTTTCCTCCTGCAGGAAACAGAGGTGCTGCAACCTCTTCTCCCGCTTCTCCTCTTCTTCTTCTTCTCCTTCATCTCTTCTTCCCTTCTCCTCCCCGATACACAGTGCCTCCTCTCCGCAGCCACCTCTTCCCTCCTCTTCTTCTTCTTCTTCCCTTTCTTTTCCCTCTTCTACTCCTCTTCTTCTCCTCTTCTCCCCTTCTCCTCCCCAACGCCCCACACCTCCTCGCTGCAGCCTTGCCGCAGCCACCCTCCTCTCTTCTTCTTCTTCTTCTTCTTCTTCTTCTTCTTCTTCTTCTTCCCTTCTCCTCCCCAATGCCCCACGCATCCTCTCCTCTATTTCCACCTACGGGAAACAGAGGTGCTGTAGCCCTACCTACTGCAGCTGCCTCTCTCTCATCTCCCTCTTCCCTCTCTTCTCCCTCTTCTCTTCTTCTTCTTCTTCTTCTTCTTCTTCTTCTTCTTCTTCTTCTTCTTCTTCCCTTCTCCTCCCCGACGCCCCACACAAGCACTCCTCTGTTTCCTCCTGCAGGAAATAGAGGTGCTGCAGCTATCTCTCGCTCCCCTCCCTCTTCCCTCTCTTCTCCCTCTTCTCTTCTTCTTCTTCTTCTCCTCTTCTTCCCTTCTCCTCCCCGACGAACAGCGCCTCCTCTCCTCTGTTTCCCCCTACAGGAAACATGTAACATCCCTCATTTTTAAATTTTCATATAAATTTCTAGTTGTAGTATAAGAACTCATTTTAATTTGATAAAAGAGCCAAAGTATAAATCTGAGAATTTATTTATAAAATTTGGGGATCTGTTCAAAAAAAAAAAAAGGACCTATATGTAAACCCTAAGGACCTAATCGTAAATATAATAATACAAGGATGAAACTGCAAAATGCATAAAATTACAAGGCAGCTGTGTGGAAGAACAGGGAAAGAAAGAAAGAAGAAGAGAAAAAAAAAAAAAAGAGAAGAAGAAGAAGAAAAAAATTGGGGCTTTGAGGTTTCTTATTCAAATCTTCTCATTTAATGTCCTAATTCTCAAAGGCAAGTGTTCTTCCCATCCAACAGAATCCTAATATCTATTTTCTTTTCAATTCTATAAAATTTTGAAAGATTTCAGCTGAGAACCAAACATTTCTTTCGTTTTGATACAAAGCCATGAATATGTAATTTTTCGGTAATCTGACCTCCATGCATTGTTTTGGTCATAACTTTTTGTACTAAACTCTGATTCAGTCATAACCTATTCCGCATGAAAGTAGACTCGAAGACTTTATTTTGTTACCTAGATTGAATGATTTGGAGTCAAAATGCATCATATGACTTTTATTGCAATTAACCCTACAGATTCTACAAAATAGGGACTATAATTTCGGACCTTCTGTTACTAAATTGCTCATAACTCTCTAGTGAAAATTCTGAATTATGCAAAACTTAATTCTTTGCGAACTAGATTCTTATATCTTTCTTGTGACACCTAGTTTAGAAATTTTGAAGTACGGTTGCCTTCTAAAAAATCTATTTAAATTGATGCTATCTATTCTGCAAAACAGAGATGATCAATTCTGACCTTCTGTTACTAAATTACTCATAACTCTCTAGTGAAAATTCTTAATTATGAAAAAACTTGATTCTTTGGGAACTAGATTCACATATCTTTCTTTTAACACCTATTTTTCATGAATTGGAGCATGCTTGGTCACTCAAATAAATCAGGAAATGTACCATTCGAATTCTGCCAGAATTGAAAACTTTGTTGAATTTTGCCTATTCGAGTCTGATTCTGTTGGAAGTTTGATTTCTATTAAATTCTTTTGCAGTCCTTTGAAAATTCTTGTATTATTCATCCTGAAATTATTGTATGTCTAAAATTTATTATGTAATGTTTTGTTGGCATTTCCTTGTTTGATAAAGGCACACGCATATTTCCGTTGTTTCCGCATGTGCTTCCGATATGTGCCAATGTCATTGTTCATGCTACCCTTTTATACTCTAGTGTCTTGTGGGATATTGTGAACCTTTGCCAGAAATGGAAAAGGGAGTTATGCATAGAGCCTGCGATGCTTTGCCAGCCCCATTGACTTCACTCAGACGTGGGTGGATGGAGCTCCCAGACGTGGGAGACTTATGCTTGGTGGTCATCCTGAAATGGATGAATCACATTGTGAATGTGGTCCCACAGCGCCTTCTATGTTTTTGATATGATATCCAAAGCTTTGCTAATGAGTTTATATTTATGCTTTGGATAAAAATGGAATGCATGCTATCTCAAAAATGACATACAAGCTTGTATTTACTATTCGGTTCACTTGTTATACTTTGGAGTGTTTCGTATGTCATTGTTATGCTCTCAAACACTCTTACGCCTTTGATATACACTGAAATGCTTCAGGTGTCATTTGATACATGCCTAAATGCTTGTTTTGCCAATGAAATGCTCCAATTTCCTTTCTCGTATTGTTCTGCTTGTTTTCGAATGAGGAAACCCTTTGTGATTTTTATACCAAATGAGATGATTTCAAATGAACACTTATATTTCTGCTTTTGTTGTCTTGATACTAAGCCTGCTTGAATTTCTCCTGCCGCCATGGATATGTTAGTCGCTTGCTGAGCTCTTTATGCTCACCCCGTTGTTATATAAATTTTTCAGGGTAGCTTGTCACGCACTGAAAAGCTAGAATTGGGTTGAAGTACTAAAGGGCTAGAAGATTTTGGATTAATCTTTGTTGGTTGATAGGTTTTTGTTGTATAGTATACTTTACTTCTGATGTAATGTTAAGGATATATTGATACTTATGTGTTGTAAAAGTTGAAAGGACCGCTCATGTTTATGGAATAATAAGTTTACGTTGTATAAGTATATGAACTCATGGTGAATAATATTTTTGTGATGGTATATATATTTCTACGAATATGGATTTTTGTTGTGGTTGATGTTTAGTTGAGTTGCCTTTGGATTTTATGAATCTCTAAGTGAAGTGGAGTATGATTTATGAAACGTATAGTTTTATGAATTGTGAATATTGATTTGAATGGTTCTTAGTATCCTTAAATGTTAGATTGGATCCTGGATTGATTTGTGATGATGAATTATAATATTATTGATTTTAGACAGGGTCACACCTCCTGAATGGATTAAATTCGGGGGGGGCGTGACAGAGTTGGTATCAGAGCATGATTTGAGAATCACTAAGAATTTTTTTTGATATACTTGATGAAAAAAAAAAATGGAGGTTTATTGATTTTCATTTAGAGATTGATCAAAGAAAATCTTTCTTTTGATGTTTTAGGAAGCAAGGATGACAAGATCATCTGGTTCTCCTGTTGCATTTACTGCTGATCAATTGAGTGGTATCATGTGGACTTTGGAGACTATGGCACAAGTGATGCAGCAACAACAACAACAACAACATGCCCAACAAGGAAGAAATAATGGAACAGGGACATCAAACCAGATGGGGTTGGGAATTGAACAGTTTAAGAAGCTTAGTCCTCCCAGTTTTAGTGGTGAGTCTGATCTAATGGTGGCAGAACGATGGATGATGCAGATAGAGAAAATAGTTGATGTCTTAAATTATTCTGATGATAAGAAAGTTTCTCTTGCTACCTTTATGCTGGAAGGAGAGGCTGAACACTGGTGGAGAATGACTAAGAGGATTTTTGAAGCCAAACATGAGCCAATAACATGGAAGGTATTCAAAGAAAAGTTTAACGATAAATATTTTCCAGACTGTATAAGAGATCAAAAAGAATTGGAGTTCTTGAATCTTATTCAGGGAAATATGACGGTTACAAGGTATGAATCTAAATTCACTAAGCTCTCTAGGTTTGCTACACATATGACTGATGATGAATCTCGAAAAGCAAAAAGGTTTGAAAGGGGATTACAGCCAGCAATAAGAAGTCGAATGTCTGCTTTAAAACTACAAACATATGCGGATATGGTAGAAAGAGCTTTAAAAATTGAGATAGACATGGAGGAAATTCAAGAAATCATGGGCAAGAACAAAAAGGACAGATTTACTAGTAAAAGCAAGAGGGAAAATGAATATGAAGCTAGTAACAAGAGGATCAAGACATCTAGATTTGAGAAAGGGAAACCACTGCGGAGGACTCAGTCATGTGAAAAATGTGGACGTAATCATGAAATAAGTGAATGTTTTCGGGTGACTGGAGCCTGTTTTGCTTGTGGAAAGTTAGATCGTAAAGTCAGGGACTACCCACTAAACAAGAAGAAAGAGCCATTAACCCCTAAGCCAACAACCCATGCTAGAGTATATGCTATCACAGAACAAGATTCTAGAGCCTCTAAATCAGTGGTTGAAGGTATTCTAAATGTTTCTAATAGAAATGCAAAAGTTTTGTTTGATCCCGGTTCTAACTTATCTTTTGTTTCAAAATACTTTGCCTGTCACTTAGATGTTCTACCTAGACCCCTGGATTATATGATATATGTAACAACTACTGTTGGGGATTCTTTGGCAACAAATTTGGTTTACACATCTTGTTTGATCTCTATTGGAGAACACGAACTCCTTGCTGATTTGATTCTCCTAGAGATCCAGGGTTTTGATATTATACTTGGCATGGATTGGTTATCTTCTCATCATGCTAGTATTGATTGCTACACAAAAATACTTACCTTCTGCATACCAGATCAGCCTATATTTTACTTTGAGGGCATTAGGCATGATTTGCCTCCTTACTTGATATCAGCACTTCAAGCTTATCGTCTTATGCAGAAGGGTTGTTTTTTTATATGGTGTGTGTAAAGGAGCATCCAAATGAAGAAACTCATCTAGATGAAATTTCAGTGGTTAAAGAGTTCCCTGATGTATTCCCAGATGACTTGCCTGGTTTACCTCTAGATAGAGAGGGTGAATTTGCTATTGATCTGGTCTCCAGTACAACCCCAATATCTAAGTCTCCTTACAGAATGGCATCACTCGAGCTAGAGGAATTAAAGAAGTAACTACAAAAATTATTAGATAAGGGTTTCATACGACCTAGCGTTTCACCGTGGGGTGCTCCGGTACTATTAGTGAAGAAGAAGGATGGAACATTGAGGCTTTGTATTGATTATAGACAATTGAATCAAGTGACCATCAAAAACAAGTATCCCATACCTAGAATTGATGATTTGTTTGATCAATTGTAGGGTGCACAAGTATTCTCTAAGATTGACCTGAGGTCAGGTTATTAACAGTTGAAGATCAAGGAGGAGGATATTCCAAAAACAGCTTTTAGAACCCGATATGGTCACTATGAATTCTTGGTGATGCCTTTTGGTTTGACTAATGCCCTTGCAGCTTTTATGGAACTAATGAATAGGATATTTCAACCACTTTTAGATGACTCTGTAATTATATTCATTGATGGCATATTGGTGTATTCAAGGAGTAATCAAGAGCATAAGGAACACTTGAGAAATATATTGTCCATACTAAGAGAAAAGAAGTTGTATGCAAAGTTCAGCAAATGTGAATTTTGGTTGAATGAAGTTGCTTTCTTAGGCCATGTGATTTTAGGGAAGGGCATATCTGTTGATCCAAAGAAGGTAGAAGCTATAGTTAATTGGGAAGTACCAACAAATGTAACAGAAGTCAGAAGCTTCTTGGGCATGGCCGGTTATTACAGGAGATTTGTGGAGGGATTTTCTCGAATCGCTCAACCTCTCACCAAACTCACTAAAAAGAATGTGAAATTTGTATGGGATGATGATTGTGAGCAAAGTTTTCAAGAGTTAAAAAGAAGATTGACTAGTGCCCCTATTCTCACTATTCCAAGTGGTAGTGAGGGATTTGTAGTTTATACTGATGCTTCAAGAAAGGGCCTGGGATGTGTTATGATGCAGGAAGGGAGAGTGATTGCTTATGCATCTAGACAACTAAAAGGTTATGAACTGAATTATCCAACTCATGATCTGGAATTGGCAGCAATTGTTTTTGCCCTAAAGATTTGGAGACATTATTTGTATGGGCGGCAATTTGAAATCTTTACTAACCACAAGAGTTTAAAATATATTTTCACTCAGAAAGAGTTAAACATGAGGCAGCGAAGATGGATAGAACTTCTAAAGGATTTTTATTGTGCCATCCGTTATCACCTGGTCAAAGCCAATGTTGTGGCTAATGCACTTAGTAGAAAATCTACAAATTTTATGGCTAGTCTAGTCGTGAAGCAATGGAAGTTATTAGAAGAAAATTTTGATTTGAATACTATGAGGAAAGAGCAAGACTCAATGATATTAATGGCCTCCATTCAAGTGCAATCTGATCTTACTCAACAAATTAAAGAAGGACAATTACGAGATCCACGCTTAATCTATTTGAGGAATGAAGTAGAAAAGGAATTGAAGCCAAAATTTCAAGTTTCAAAAGATGGCCTATTGAGATTTGGGGATAGAGTATGTATACCAAATGAACCAGACATCAAGAACCAAATCCTAAAGGAAAGTCATACTTCAAAGTACACAATGCATCCTGGGAGCACTAAGATGTATAGAGATCTCCGAAGTCATTATTGGTGGGAAGGCATGAAGAAGGAAATTGCAATATATGTTTTAAAATGCTTGACTTGTTAGCAAATCAAAGGAGAACACCAAAGACCTGGAGGGTTGTTGCAACCTTTAGATATTCCTGAATGAAAATTGGAATGCGTTACTATGGATTTTGTTTCAAGACTACCCAGAACCTCTAGAAAGCATGATGCTATTTGGGTTATCATTGATAGGCTAACAAAATCTGCACATTTCCTACCGATTAATATGACTTATTCACTGGACAGACTTGCAGATTTATATGTCAGTGAAATAGTAAGACTTCATGGTATTCCAAAAGAGATCATCTCTGATAGAGACTCCAGATTTCTCTTTAGATTCTGGAGAAGATTACAGGAATCTATGGGAACTAAAGTCAAGTTTAGCACTGCATATCATTCTTAAACTGATGGTCAGTCAGAAAGAACAATTCAAACACTTGAGGATTTGCTTAGAGCCTATGTTATGGATTGGAAAGGTGAATGGGATAAAGATATTTCACTTATTGAGTTCATTTATAATAATAGTTATCATTCGAGTATTAAGATGGCTCCTTATGAAGCTTTATATGGACGAAAATGCATAACCCCTATATGTTGGGAGGAAGTTGGTGACAGAAAGTTGTTAGCACCAGACAAGGTACAAGAAACTACCGAGAAAATTCAAGTTATAAAAAAAAAAGGTTGAAAACTACTCAGAGTCGTCAAAAAAGTTATGTTGACAATAGAAGACGAGATATAGAGTTTGAAATCGGAGATTTTGTGTTCTTAAAGGTCTCCCCTTCCAAAGGCATTGTAAGATTTGGGAAGAAAGGAAAGTTAAGCCCAAGATTTATTGGACCTTTTGAGGTCCTTGAGAGAGTTGGTATCAGACTCTAGATGAGGAAATGAAAAAGGTTTATCCTCATCTTTTCATCGATAGAGGTATGATAAATTTAGAGGACTAAATTTTTTTTAAGAGGGGGAGAGTGTAACATCCCTCATTTTTAAATTTTCGTATAAATTTCTAGTTATAGTGTAAGAACTCATTTTAATTTGATAAAAGAGCCAAAGTATAAATCTGAGAATTTGTTTATAAAATTTGGGGATTTGTTCAAAAAAAAACAAAAGGACCTATATGTAAACCCTAAGGACCTAATCGTAAATATAATAATACAAGGACTAAACTGCAAAATGCACAAAATTACAAATCCCACCATTTAAGCCTCTCTGCCTTCATTCTCAAGGAACCAGAGAAGGCAGCTGTGTGGAAGAACAGGGAAAGAAAGAAAGAAGAAGAGAAAAAAAAAAAGAGAAGAAGAAGAAGAAAAAAATTAGGCCTTTGAGGTTTCTTGTTCAAATCTTCTCATTTAAGGTCATAATTCTCAAAGGCAAGTGTTCTAACCCCATCAAACAGAATCCCAATCTCTGTTTTCTTTTCAATTCTACAAAATTTTGAAAGATTTCAGCTGAGAACCAAACATTTCTTTCGTTTTGATACAAAGCCATGAATCTGTAATTTTTCGATAATCTGACCTCCATGCATTGTTTTGGTCCTAACTTTTTGTACTAAACTCTAATTTAGGCAAAACCTATTCCGTTTGAAAGTAGACTCGAAGGCCTTTATTTTGATACCTAGATTGAATGATTTGGAGTCGAAATGCCTAATATGACTTCTATTGCAATTAACCCTACAGATTCTACAAAATAGGGACTGTAATTTCGGACCTTTTGTTACTAAATTGCTCATAACTCTCTAGTGAAAATTCTGAATTATGCAAAGCTTGATTCTTTGCGACCTAGATTCGTATATCTTTCTTTTTACACCTAGTTTGGAAATTTTGAAATACGTTTGCCTTCTGAAACATATGTTTAAATTGATGCTATCTATTCTGCAAAACAGAGATGATCAATTCTGACCTTCTGTTACTAAATTGCTCATAACTCTCTAGTGAAAATTCTGAATTATGAAAAAACTTGATTCTTTGGGAACTAGATTCGCATATCTTTCTTTTAACACCTATTTTTAGTGAATTGGAGCATGCTTGGTCACTCAAATAAATCAGGAAATGTACCATTCGAATTCTGCCAGAATTGAAAACTTTGTTGAATTTTGCCTATTCGAGTCTGATTCTGTTGGAAGTTTGATTTCTATTAAATTCTTTTGCAGTCCTCTGAAAATTCTTGATTTATTCATCCTGAAATTGTTGTATGTCTGAAATTTATTATGTAATGTTTTGTTGGCATTTCCTTGTTTGATAAAGGCACACGCATATTTCCGTTGTTTCCGCATGTGCTTCCGATATGTGCCAATGTCATTGTTCATGCTACCCTTTTGTACTCTGGTGTCTTGTGGGATATTGTGAACCTTTGCCAGAAATGGTAAAGGGAGTTATGCATAGAGCCCGCGATGCTCTGCCAGCCCCATTGACTTCACTCAGACGTGGGTGGATGGAGCTCCCAGACATGGGAGACTTATGCTTGGTGGTCATCCTGAAATGGATGAATAACATTATGTATGTAGTCCCACAGCGCCCTCTATGTTTTTTATATGATATCCAAAGCTTTGCTAATGAGTTTATATTTATGCTTTGGATAAAAATGTAATGCATGCTATCTCAAAAATGACATACAAGCTTGTATTTACTATTCGGTTCACTTGTTATACTTTGGAGTGTTTCGTATGTCATTGGTATGCTCTCAAACACTCTTATGCCTTTGATATACACTGAAATGCTTCAAGTGCCATTTGATACATGCCTAAATGCTTGTTTTGCCAATGAAATGCTCCAATTTCCTTTCTTGTATTGTTATGTCTAACGCTTGTTTCGAATGAGGAAACCCTTTGTGATTTTTATACCAAATGAGATTATTTCAAATGAACACTTGTATTTCTGCTTTTGTTGTCTTGATACTAAGCCTGCTTGAATTTCTCCTACCGCCATGGATATGTTAGTCGCTTGCTGAGCTCTTTATGCTCACCCCATTGTTATATAAATTTTTCAGGGTAGCTTGTCACTAGACTAAAAAGCTAGAATTGGGTTGAAACACTGAAGGGCTAGAAGATTTTGGATTAATCTTTGTTGGTTGATAGGTTTTTGTTGTATAGTATACTTTACTTCTGATGTAATATTAAGGATATATTGATACTTATGTGTTGTAAAAGTTTAAAGGACTACTCATGTTTATGGAATGATAAGTTTACGTTGTATAAGTATATGAACTCATGGTGAATAATATTTTGTGATGGTATATATTTCTACGAATATGGATTTTTGTTGTGGTTGATGTTTAGTTGAGTTGCCTTTGGATTTTATGAATCTCTAAGTGAAGTGGAGTATGATTTATGAAACGTACAGGTTTATGAATTGTGAATATTGATTTGAATGGTTTTTAGTATCCTTAAATGTTATAGATTAGTTCTCCTCTTCTTCTTCTCTTCTTCTCCTCTTCTTCTTCTCTTCTTCTCCTCTTCTTCTTCTCTTCTTCTCCTCTTCTTCTTCTCTTCTTCTCCTCTTCTTCTTCTCTTCTTCTCCTCTTCTTCTTCTCTTCTTCTCCTCTTCTTCTTCTCTTCTTCTCCTCTTCTTCTTCTCTTCTTCTCCTCTTCTTCTTCTCTTCTTCTCCTCTTCTTCTTCTCTTCTTCTCCTCTTCTTCTTCTCTTCTTCTCCTCTTCTTCTTCTCTTCTTCTCCTCTTCTTCTTCTCTTCTTCTCCTCTTCTTCTTCTCTTCTTCTCCTCTTCTTCTTCTCTTCTTCTCCTCTTCTTCTTCTCTTCTTCTCCTCTTCTTCTTCTCTTCTTCTCCTCTTCTTCTTCTCTTCTTCTCCTCTTCTTCTTCTCTTCTTCTCCTCTTCTTCTTCTCTTCTTCTCCTCTTCTTCTTCTCTTCTTCTCCTCTTCTTCTTCTCTTCTTCTTCTCTTCTTCTCTTGCTGAGCTCTTTATGCTCACCCCATTGTTATATAAATTTTTCAGGGTAGCTTGTCACGCACTAAAAAGCTAGAATTGGGTTGAAACACTGAAGGGCTAGAAGATTTTGGATTAATCTTTGTTGGTGATAGGTTTTGTTGTATAGTATACTTTACTTCTGATGTAATATTAAGGATATATGATACTTATGTGTTGTAAAAGTTTAAAGGACTACTCATGTTTATGGAATGATAAGTTTACGTTGTATAAGTATATGAACTCATGGTGAATAATATTTTTTGTGATGGTATATATATTTCTACGAATATGGATTTTTGTTGTGGTTGATGTTTAGTTGAGTTGCCTTTGGATTTTATGAATCTCTAAGTGAAGTGGAGTATGATTATGAACGTACAGGTATCTTCTCTTCTTCTCCTCTTCTTCTTCTCTTCTTCTCCTTTTCTCCTTCTTCCCTTCTCCTCCTCTTCTTCTTCTCCTCCTTTTCTCCTTTTCTTCCCTCCTTCTCTACTTCTTCTCTTCTTCTTCCCCAACGCCCCCAGCTCCTCTCTCTGTTTCCCATGGGAAACAGAGAGCGTGGGAGGCGGTGGGATAAGACCGAGCTTTTCGATTTTTTTTTTTTTTTGCAAGTTAACAATTTAATCCTTGAAATTTCTATATTTACCTATATGTCCTCCGATTTACAAATAAATCAATAAATTTCAAAAGTGAGGGATATTACACTCTCCCCCCCTTAAAAGAAAATTTAGTCCTCTAAATTGGTTATACCTCAATCGATGACAAGATAATGATATGTTTTATTCATTTCCTTCTTCATCTCCCAAATAGTTTCATCAATAGAATACAATTCAATTACACCCTCATCCAAAAGTGATTAAAAATATCCTCCTCCTTGATATTCAATAAATGGTAACCCGATCTCCGATCAATCTTGGAAAGTACTTATGCACTGTTCAATTGATTAAACAAGTCGTTACTTAAGAGGATACTCATTTTTTTTATGGTCACCTGATCCAATTGTCTACAATTAATGTAAAGCCTCAATGTTCTATCCACCTTTTTAACTAATACTGGAGTATTCCATAATGAAATATTAAGCCAAATAAAATCCTTATTTAATAGTCCTTTTATTTGCTTTTCCAATTCCACTTACTCGAATGATGTCAATATGTAGAGAGGCTTAGATATTGGGATTGTCCCAAAGACCAAATCAAAAGCAAAGTCATGTCTGGAGGTAATTTGGGCAAGTCATCCAAGGATACATTAGGCAAGGAGGTAAATCATGTCCAATACTCTCAAAATAAAAGATGGGCTGATCTAATATGCAAAAAGTGATCATTTATTGTATAACAATCCATATTGGTATGATATGAAGATAGCTAATCCATACCAAGTATAATCAAAACTCTAAATCTCTAGGAGAACTAAATCAACAAAAAGTTCAAGTTCTCCAATAAAAATCAAACAAGAGGACCAGATTCAAGTTTGTTATCAAAGAATCTCCAATGATCATATTTACATATAGCACATAATGCAGTGGTCTAAGTTGAATACCCAAGTGATAAGCAAAATATTACGAATCAAATCGTAGATGGGACCCATGGTCGAACAAATATTTGCATTCATTCATAAACATGAATAATACCTTCGACCACTAATTCAGAAGTTTTAGATTCATATTCAGTGATAACATACACTCTGACATGGGCTGATGATTTAGGAGGCAGTGACTCTTTCTTCTTGTTCAAAGGATAGTCTTTTATTTTATGATCCAACTTTTCACAAGCAAAATAGACTCTAGTCACCCACAAACACAAACTTGTTTCATAATTTAACTTGCAATTCACATGTGATTGAGCTTTTTGTGGTGACTTACCTTTTCAAATCCAAATGTCTTAACCTTCTTGTTATCACTTTCTGATTCATTTCCAATCATATTTTTATTGGTAAACTTATCCTTGTCATTCTTATCACTGATCTTCAAAAATTCTTTTCATTGTTCCCATTAATGATCAGGCACTACTTCTAATATAAGGTGACAAAAGAAATCTTTTGATTATCGGAACAATTTCGTACACCAAATATCTTTTCCATTCGCATAATCTATTTTTCTATCACTAATGGATTAGGTTCACTACACTTTCGTTGTGCCACTCTGATTTAATATCCTTGATCAATCCTTTCATCCCCCTTAATTAATTAGAAGAAAATGAAGTAGGAGGACCAAATGTCCTCGTCATCCTAAATTCCTAAAATTTATCAAAGAAAATTTCCACTGATCATTATAGTTCATTAGACCTCAATATATTTTTCACATTAACATATCAAATATTTTAGTGATCCTCAAACAATGCTCTGATACCACCTCTGTCACGCCCCTCAAAAATATCCCATAATATTTAAGATTTTCCATCACAAAATAATCTAGGATCCAAACTAACATTTGAGGACACTGAAGAACATTCAATCAAATTCACATATATAAAACCTGTGTAGTTTAAAATCATATATCACATCACTCGATAATTCACATTTATGAAACCTAAACCAACTTAGCAAAACATTAACAACACTTATAAATCCACAAGCTAAATAATTTATACAATCAGAGTTCCAACCATTTACCACCAATTCATATCATTGTAACTTAAACTCAACATTCCGAAATTCTAAATAAGAGATCTTTTAATACCTTTACACAACGTATCAATTCAGATTCATCGACAATATTTCATTACTTACAAAATGCACTTATACAATAATGACCACAATATATCCACCAATATGATTTGCCCACAATTCTGAGTAGCTCTCCACTACCTCAACCCAATTCAAACATCTCAGAGAGTGACAAGTTGACCTGAAAGATTTATATAACAACGGAGTGAGCTAAAAATAGCTCAGCAAGCGACAAAATATATCCAGAATGAAAAGGGACAGTTTCAAACAAATAAGGTGTCAAATTGCAAAGGCAGAATACAAGAACTCTCAGGGTACCATATCATTAGATATAGAATTGTAAATGTCATATCATTCAAAACTCATTTGGTTCATAACAAATGGAGCATAGAGTAATTAGAGCATATTAATAACCAATGAAACGTTTTGGAGCTTATCAATGAGGTATGAGAGATTTCTGAGCATATCAATGGCAAATAGGACATTCCAGAATATATCAATAGCATATGAAATATTTCAAAGCGTATCAATGGTGTACGAACATTTCAGAACATATCAAAGACTAATACAAAACAGAAGCTGAAATGTCGTATTTGACGTTGCATACATATCATTCTTATCCAAAGCGCATATAGAAATACATAACCAAAGCTCTGGATATCATATCAAATATACAGAAGGTGTAGTGGGACCACAGACAGAATGTGATTCATCAATTTCTGAATGACCACCAAACAGAAGTCTCCCACGTTTGGGAGCTCCATTCACCCACGTCTAGGTGAAGTCAGAGGGGGCCGGCAGAGCATCGCAGGCTCTATGCATAACTCCCTTTACCATTTCTAGCAAAGGTTCACATTATCCCATAAACACTAGAGTACAAAAGGGTAGTATGAATAATAAATAGCACATATCGGAAGCACACGCGGAACAACAAAACGTACATGTGCCTTTACGAGTCAATACGATGCAAGCAAATAATCTTTCATAAGTGTATTCAGATTTGAAAGGATATGAAAGCAAGAGTACACATGAATCCCAAACAATCATATATAGCTCAATTCAAATAAGAAGGCTAGATGAATTCAGTGTCCAAAGGAATTAAACTGGAATAGGCACCCATCGAAAGCAAATTCGAAACAATGGGATATACATGTGCCTATATGAGTCAATACGATATAGCATAAATGTTATACAATAGTTTTCAAGAATACAAATAATTTTAAGAATAAGAGCATACAAGAATTCAAAGCAATAATATAAAGCTCAATTGAAGAAGAAAGCTAAATGAAATCAATTTCCAAAAGAATGAAACCAGAATATGCGAAATCGATCAAAGCTCGATTTTTGGCAGAATTCGAGAGGCACATTGAACAAATGATTTCAAACTATCAATTATGCTCCAACATACTCAAGAAGGCTATTGTAGAAAGATATTTCAATCTATTTTCGGATAAAACAACTCTCGTATGAATCGAAGTTTCCAACAAAGAGTTATAATTGATTTAGTAACCAAAGGTCAGAAAAACAAAATCATTGTTTTGCAGAATCCATAAGGTCGGATTCAATAGATAACTGAGCATACATTTGGACTCTAAATATTTCATTCTAGGTATCAAAAGAAAGATCTACGAGTCTAGCTTCCAATGAAATAAGTTTGGAATAAATCAAAGTTTTTAACAGGGACTTATAGGCAGTTTAGTATCAAAAGGTCAAAAATTACGATCCCTATTTTATAGAATTCGTAGGATCATTTGAAATAGAAGTTTGGAAAGGCAACCTTACTCCAAATTCTTAAAATGGATATCAAAAGAAACGTTTATGAGTCCATATTCAGATTAAACAAGTTTTGTCCAAATCAGATGTCAGTGCATAAAGTTATATTCATAACAAGGTAGAAAGGTTATATCTTGGAAGTTTCACATATTCAATCATTACGTCTAAATAGGAGGTATATCAAATGTAAGGCTAAAACAATTCAAAGTTTTTTATTCAAGGCAAATGTAAGATAAAATTATAGTAAGGCAAAGATCAGGACACTTGCAATAGGAGTGATCGAACACTTGCAATAGAAGGATCGATACAATGGAAAAGATTGAACACTTGCCTTTCGCAGATTTTGATCTGAAGATCTGAAGGTGTAACGCCCGAATCGTTTTTCTACTTTTCCTTTGTCTCCTCTCCCTGTTCATTTCTGCAACCCGTCTTTTTTCTTCTCAAAACACCGCAGTTGCCGCAGCCACACCACTACCGCAGTAGCCGCAGCCACGCTGGCTGCCAGCAACCGCATACCGCTACGCTGCCGCGCCACAATCGGAGCCGCAGGCCAGCCGTCGCTGCCATTGCCCACAGTTGCAAGCCGCAGAAGCCGGCAGGCACCTTCCCTTCTTCCTCTTTCCTCGTTCCCTCTTTTTTCTTCTTCTTCTTCTTCTCTTCTTCTTCTTCTTCTTCTTCTCTTCTTCTTCTTCTTCTTCTTCTTCTTCTTCTTCTTCTTCTTCTTCTTCTTCTTCTTCTTCTTCTTCTTCTTCTTCTTCTTCTTCTTCTTCTTCTTCTTCTTCTTCTTCTTCTTCTTCTTCTTCTTCTTCTTCTTCTTCTTCTTCTTCTTCTTCTTCTTCTTCTTCTTCTTCTTCTTCTTCTTCTTCTTCTTCTTCTTCTTCTTCTTCTTCTTCTTCTTCTTCTTCTTCTTCTTCTTCTTCTTCTTCTTCTTCTTCTTCTTCTTCTTCTTCTTCTTCTTCTTCTTCTTCTTCTTCTTCTTCTTCTTCTTCTTCTTCTTCTTCTTCTTCTTCTTCTTCTTCTTCTTCTTCTTCTTCTTCTTCTTCTTCTTCTTCTTCTTCTTCTTCTTCTTCTTCTCTTCTTCTTCTTCTTCTTCTTCTTCTTCTTCTTCTTCTTCTTCTTCTTCTTCTTCTTCTTCTCTTCTTCTTCTTCTTCTTCTTCTTCTTCTTCTTCTTCTTCTTCTTCTTCTTCTTCTTCTTCTTCTTCTTCTTCTTCTTCTTCTTCTTCTTCTTCTTCTTCTTCTTCTTCTTCTTCTTCTTCTTCTTCTTCTTCTTCTTCTTCTTCTTCTTCTCTTCTTCTTCTTCTTCTTCTTCTTCTTCTTCTTCTTCTTCTTCTTCTCTTCTTCTTCTTCTTCTTCTTCTTCTTCTTCTTCTTCTTCTTCTTCTTCTTCTCTTCTTCTTCTTCTTCTCTTCTTCTTCTTCTTCTTCTTCTTCTTCTTCTTCTTCTTCTTCTTCTTCTTCTTCTTCTTCTTCTTCTTCTTCTTCTTCTTCTCTTCTAGCTGCAGCTGCCATCGCCGCAGCCGCAGCCGCAGCCGCAGCCGCAGCCGCAGCCGCAGCCGCAGCCGCAGCCGCAGCCGCAGCCGCAGCCGCAGCCGCAGCCGCAGCCGCAGCCGCAGCCGCAGCCGCAGCCGCAGCCGCAGCCGCAGCCGCAGCCGCAGCCGCAGCCGCAGCCGCAGCCGCAGCCGCAGCCGCAGCCGCAGCCGCAGCCGCAGCCACCTTCCCTTCTTCCTCTTCTTCTTCTCCTCTTCTTCTTCTCCTCTTCTTCCTCTTTTCCTTGTCTTCTTTCCCAGCTGCAACCGCTGCAGTCGCAGCCGCAGCCGCAGCCGCAGCCACCTTCCCTTCTTCTCTTCTTCTTCTCCTCTTCTTCTTCTTCTTCTCTTCTTCTTCTCTTCTTCTTCTTCTCTTCTTCTCCTCTTCTTCTTCTCCTCTTCTTCTTCTTCTCCTCTTCTTCTTCTTCTTCTCTTCTTCTTCTTCTTCTCCTCTTCTTCTTCTTCTCCTCTTCTTCTTCTTCTCCTCTTCTTCTTCTTCTCCTCTTCTTCTTCTTCTCCTCTTCTTCTTCTTCTCCTCTTCTTCTTCTTCTCCTCTTCTTCTTCTCCTCTTCTTCTTCTCTTCTTCTCCTCTTCTTCTTCTCCTCTTCTTCTTCTTCTCTTCTTCTTCTCTTCTTCTCCTCTTCTTCTTCTCCTCTTCTTCTTCTTCTCTTCTTCTTCTCCTCTTCTTCTTCTTCTTCTTCTTCTCCTCTTCTTCTTCTCTTCTTCTCCTCTTCTTCTTCTCCTCTTCTTCTTCTCTTCTTCTTCTTCTCCTCTTCTTCTTCTCCTCTTCTTCTTCTTCTCTTCTTCTCCTCTTCTTCCCTTCTCCTCCCCGACGCCCCACACCTCCTCGCTGCAGCCTTGCCGCAGCCACCCTCCTCTCTTCTTCTTCTCTTCTTCTTCTTCTCTTCTTCTCCTCTTCTTCTTCTTCTCTTCTTCTCCTCTTCTTCTTCTCCTCTTCTTCTTCTTCTTCTCTTCTTCTCCTCTTCTTCTTCTTCTTCTTCTTCTTCTCTTCTTCTTCTCCTCTTCTTCTTCTCTTCTTCTTCTCCTCTTCTTCTTCTTCTCTTCTTCTCCTCTTCTTCTTCTTCTTCTTCTCTTCTTCTTCTCTTCTTCTTCTCTTCTTCTTCTCTTCTTCTTCTTCTTCTTCTTCTTCTTCTTCTTCTCTTCTTCTTCTCTTCTTCTCCTCTTCTTCTTCTCCTCTTCTTCTTCTCCTCTTCTTCTTCTCTTCTTCTTCTCTTCTTCTTCTCTTCTTCTTCTCCTCTTCTTCTTCTTCTCCTCTTCTTCTTCTCTTCTTCTTCTTCTCTTCTTCTTCTTCTTCTTCTTCTTCTCTTCTTCTTCTCTTCTTCTCCTCTTCTTCTTCTCTTCTTCTCCTCTTCTTCTTCTTTTTCTTTCTCAACCGCAGTTGCCGCAGCCACCCTCCTCTCTTCTTCTTCTTCTTCTTCTCTTCTTCTCCTCTTCTTCTTCTCTTCTTCTTCTTCTTCTTCTTCTTCTTCTCCTCTTCTTCTTCTTCTCCTCTTCTTCTTCTTCTCTTCTTCTCCTCTTCTTCTTCTCTTCTTCTTCTCTTCTTCTTCCCCAATGCCCTAGCGTGGGAGGCGGTGGGATAAGACCGAGCCTTTCGGTTTTTTTTTTTTTTTTTTTTTTGCAACTTAACAATTTAATCCTTGAAATTTCTATATTTACCTATATGTCCTCCGATTTACAAATAAATCAATAAATTTCAAAAGTGAGCGATATTACAGGTGTGCTATATACCCCGTCCATATAATGGATGCAACTAGTCTCATAGCTGCTCGTGTGGGGACACTAGGGATACAGTATGGGTGTTCATTGGAGAATGAGTTCACTGATTGATCCGCTTACGGAATACTAGATGGTTGATGATGCCTTATTGTCAGACAATGATTTTGTAGTCCCAGTGGTATATTCGGTCCTTAGACTTGAAATACCAAAAATGTCCCATATGAGTGCTCCATTCTTTAATACTATACTTATAGGTTTGGATGTCCCAAATTTGGTACAACTGGTCATCGAGAGTGGTTGTCAACCTTACAAGGGCTATTGAGTATCGATAGAGGATCATTCACTCTCGGTATCATGAGAAGAATATCCCATGTGTTCTTGCTCAGATAAATCTCTGGCTAGGGTCATTCGAATTGAGAGAAAGAGTGCTCCGAGAGAATCTGATTAGAGCGAGAATCGAGTAGAAACTATATGGGTCTGATAGCTCCATGCCCAATATATGGTCTCTGGGATATTAGATGGATGAGGGACTCTAGGTACACGGTAATTGAGGACAGATAGGACCAATGGATTGGATTCTCCTATATCATCTAGGGACTACGGCGTAGTGGCCTAGTACATCCGTAGTCGATGAGTCGAGTGAATTATTATAGAGATAATAATTCACTAAGCCAGAAAGAGTTATAATAGGTATGACTTATGGCTAGCTCGATATTGGGCCTAGAGGGTCATACATATATGATAGGCATTGCGATGAGTAGAGGTTTGGATATGAGATATCCGTCGGAGCCCCTATCTTATTATATATCCGATAAGCCTCTAAATTATTGGATCTTATGGATGAGATCCAATAGGAGCCTATAAGAGATTATTAGATAGAGATCCACTAATCTAAGAGGCTTGGGTAGTTGGATGGAGATCCAATACCCAATAGGGGAGGATCCATTAGGGTTAAGTTAATAGGGGACCTTTATAAATAGGAGGGATTTAGTGGTTCATAGGCTAGAGCCTTTGCTTGCCTCTCCTATTCTCCTCCCCCTCTCCACCTCAAAGCAGGCTAGGAGTTTTGAGGAGCATTATCGCAGCCCTACTGTGTGGATCACTATTAGAGAGGAGGGCGCTTGACCTCCTTCACCCTCTCCTAGAGATCTGCAGGGATTCGGGGATATACGATCTCCCTAGCTAACACAATGTATCTTATACACAGTTTTAACTTTCATAGATTTAGGCACACCAATCTTCACATGACGACAGACAAATCATTGAGAAATTGAGGATTTTGTTTTCTGTTCTTCTGCTACACATGTGATGTCACCCCCAAGATTTCCCAACAGTGGTATCAGAGCTGAGTTGTTCATGCGAAAGATTGGTTTTGAACTACATGTGTTGTGTTTTGGAGAAACTTTTGACATCAAAATCGTTGACGCAAAAGTGAGGCTACCCTCGATCTACGTGCGTGCAGCCGCCAACAGTGGTAGTCGTAGGTAGGCAGCACAGCGCCGACGTAGGCGCTGCGCCTACAGAAGCCGGCCGGTGGCCTGCATGCAACACGCTTATGGCCAGCGGGGCTAGTAGCCCACGGGTGCCCCACCCGTGGGTGCTACATGCGACTACAACACCCGCAAGGGCAGGCGACGTCGGTAAGCAAGCCACCTACATGCAACAACTGTTGCTATGCACGGTTGCAGCCGCAAGCAACCGACCGCCCTATCACGGACAAGCTTCTATACAGGATGTTTAATGTAATGCTTATGTATGTCCGTGTCTTTCGGTATGTTCATGCTTTGCACAACTCTTTCGGTCTGTAGTGGACCATTTTACCCCTTTGTTATGCAACCGTTCGGAGCTTGTAAAGTTGGTTTGTAATTTGCACTAGCTATGTAGTATTTTCTGGAATGTTTACTTATGGATCCCGAGTGAGGTGTTTTCTCTAACCCGTCTTCTCTTTTGTAAGGGTGCCTTTGCGGAGGAATACGCGTTGGAATGTTTACTTGTGCATTGGCTATGTAGTATTTTCGGGGAGGCTGACCTTTGCGGACCAATACGCAAGGGTGCCACACAACTTAGGCAAAACTAGCTAAGTCCATTATAGATGGTTTTAGAGTGGGATAAGCACTCATAGAAACACTTGGCATACAAACGTGAGGGACCTAGTAGGGCTGCGTTGAGGGCAGACAGCACGCGCGACCATTTAGGGGAAAACGGGAATGGAGATATAGGGAAAAGGAGTTGCTCAAGAGGAGCGGGCATCAGAGATTGGCATTCAGAGGAATGGTCAACCCTTCATGCAAGAGGCACCACGAGGACAAACAAGCTGGGAAGAATACATAGCACACAAAAGCTAAGATGGCTTAGTTTGAGCTATGGCTCAACGTTGGCAACCCATACTTGATGGTGCTCAAGGCAAGCGAGGCGCTTGATAAAGGATGTGACCATGTAAGATGGATTGGGTTGTTCAGCAATCGAAAGAGTTGTGCAAAACTCACAAAGGTGAGGGGAATTACTAACTCGAAGAATTTGGAACTCATGCAAAGGCTTGTATACGAACGATGGAGTGTTTGTGGCCATCCTAAGGCGACCGAAACTCGGTGCCATAGAGTATTGAAACTTTCTCTTTAGCATGTGAAGGATACGTCCGTAGGAGATTGAAGTATGCAGTGAGTTCAGCATGTTGCTAGGCCTTGAGGGGTGCAGTGGGGGTTGTATTGACATGGAGTCACAATCTAGCAAGTGCATTTGTGGGGGCAGAACAATGCACAGTTTGTTCAGCATGGCGGAGTAGTCCAAGGGGATAGTGGTCTCCGAAACTTTTTTGAGAGAAGGAAGCGAAGAGAGAAGTTACTCCAATGGGATAGTTATCTAGGAGGGATAAGTTTCGACTCTTCAAAGGAAGAACCATGTGTAATGGACCGTACATGTTGAGGAAGAATACCTCAATGGACTGAGCGAGTAGCGAGGAGTCATCGCATAATCTCACTTGATATAATGCATATGGGAATGCATTGTGAGATCAAGTGGGGGAGTGATCCAAGGTAACACAAATGAAAGCACATTTGGAGTCGATATGGAGATCAGACTCAATGGAAGGTTGACCCGTGGAATGGTGGGTATAAGAGCCACCATTAACTCAATACAAAACGAGGAGCAAAACAACTTGGGTGTAACTTGGCGAAGTACCCAAGCCGCATAAAGGGAGCCAACATAAAAGATGGGATATGAAGTAGAGGCACAAAGCTTTCCTTGGACAGAGGCTAAAGACATAAATTCTTGCAAAGGCAAGAGTGGGATCATATCATTCCATAGATCCTCATTCTGATGGAGCGGGCTCATTTTGCATGGTGCCAAAGATGAAGGGAGCTTCAAGGCACATGCAACTTACCTCAAAGAAGCATTTGATGGAGGAACTGAGGCGACTCAACTTGTAGAGGCTTACAAATCGGGTTCAGAAGGCCTTGGCACGGGGCAAGAGGATGCGGAGGCGGGAACTCTTGAAGAATTTGCCATAGTATTGCAATTCAAGTTACCATGAAGGGAGCGGTGCACAGCGGAGATTATGCTGGTGTAACATCCCTCATTTTTGAAAAATTTATAAGGACTTATTTGTAAATATGAGGATTTTTTTAAAATAATTCTTTAGCACTAAATACTTTTTATATATATATTGAAAGTATTGTGAGGACCAAAATGTGAATATCATTATTGGAGGTGATTTATGAAATATTCACATCAAGAAAAAAATAAATAATAAATAAAATGGAGGACATGTGGCATTAGCAACGATGAGCCACTTACATTTATTCTAAAAATGACACCTAAACCTCCATGCATGCTTGCCACCTCACTACTTTAGAATGAACCAAACCTAAGTAATTTAAGGCACAATTGAGGGAAACTTTACGCGTTGGAATGTTTAATTGTGCATTGGCTATGTAGTATTTTCGAGGGAGGCTGACCTTTGCGGACCAATACGCAAGGGTGCCACACAACTTAGGCAAAACTAGCTAAGTCCATTATAGATGGTTTTAGAGTGGGATAAGCACTCATAGAAACACTGGCATACAAACGTGAGGGACCTAGTAGGGCTGCGTTGAGGGCAGACAGCACGCGCGACCATTTAGGGGAAAACGGGAATGGAGATATAGGGAAAAGGAGTTGCTCAAGAGGAGCGGGCATCAGAGATTGGCATTCAGAGGAATGGTCAACCCTTCATGCAAGAGGCACCACGAGGACAAACAAGCTGGGAAGAATACATAGCACACAAAAGCTAAGATGGCTTAGTTTGAGCTATGGCTCAACGTTGGCAACCCATACTTGATGGTGCTCAAGGCAAGCGAGGCGCTTGATAAAGGATGTGACCATGTAAGATGGATTGGGTTGTTCAGCAATCGAAAGAGTTGTGCAAAACTCACAAAGGTGAGGGGAATTACTAACTCGAAGAATTTGGAACTCATGCAAAGGCTTGTATACGAACGATGGAGTGTTTGTGGCCATCCTAAGGCGACCGAAACTCGGTGCCATAGAGTATTGAAACTTTCTCTTTAGCATGTGAAGGATACGTCCGTAGGAGATTGAAGTATGCAGTGAGTTCAGCATGTTGCTAGGCCTTGAGGGGTGCAGTGGGGGTTGTATTGACATGGAGTCACAATCTAGCAAGTGCATTTGTGGGGGCAGAACAATGCACAGTTTGTTCAGCATGGCGGAGTAGTCCAAGGGGATAGTGGTCTCCGAAACTTTTTTGAGAGAAGGAAGCGAAGAGAGAAGTTACTCCAATGGGATAGTTATCTAGGAGGGATAAGTTTCGACTCTTCAAAGGAAGAACCATGTGTAATGGACCGTACATGTTGAGGAAGAATACCTCAATGGACTGAGCGAGTAGCGAGGAGTCATCGCATAATCTCACTTGATATAATGCATATGGGAATGCATTGTGAGATCAAGTGGGGGAGTGATCCAAGGTAACACAAATGAAAGCACATTTGGAGTCGATATGGAGATCAGACTCAATGGAAGGTTGACCCGTGGAATGGTGGGTATAAGAGCCACCATTAACTCAATACAAAACGAGGAGCAAAACAACTTGGGTGTAACTTGGCGAAGTACCCAAGCCGCATAAAGGGAGCCAACATAAAAGATGGGATATGAAGTAGAGGCACAAAGCTTTCCTTGGACAGAGGCTAAAGACATAAATTCTTGCAAAGGCAAGAGTGGGATCATATCATTCCATAGATCCTCATTCTGATGGAGCGGGCTCATTTTGCATGGTGCCAAAGATGAAGGGAGCTTCAAGGCACATGCAACTTACCTCAAAGAAGCATTTGATGGAGGAACTGAGGCGACTCAACTTGTAGAGGCTTACAAATCGGGTTCAGAAGGCCTTGGCACGGGGCAAGAGGATGCGGAGGCGGGAACTCTTGAAGAATTTGCCATAGTATTGCAATTCAAGTTACCATGAAGGGAGCGGTGCACAGCGGAGATTATGCTGGTGTAACATCCCTCATTTTTGAAAATTTATAAGGACTTATTTGTAAATATGAGGATTTTTTTTAAAATAATTCTTTAGCACTAAATACTTTTTATATATATATTGAAAGTATTGTGAGGACCAAAATGTGAATATCATTAATTGGAGGTGATTTATGAAATATTCACATCAAGAAAAAAATAAATAAATAAATAAAATGGAGGACATGTGGCATTAGCAACGATGAGCCACTTACATTTATTCTAAAAATGACACCTAAACCTCCATGCATGCTTGCCACCTCACTACTTTAGAATGAACCAAACCTAAGTAATTTAAGGCACAATTGAGGGAAACTTTACAGCCAATGTAACTTGAGAAGAGGAGAAGGAATTGAAGGAGAAGAGAAAGAGAAAGAATTGAAGAAAAAGAAGTTTTATCTTGGCTTAAGGCTTTCCATCAATTCCCCCATTTTGGAAATCAAAACTTTTTAAGGCAAGTGTTCTAACCCATCCTAGAGATAAATTTTGATTCTTGTTTTCACCTTGATTTTGAGAAAATTGGAAGATTGTGGCTGCATGTAAGATATCTATGCCGTTTATACATCAAATGTTGAATCTGAAATTTTTTAGATTTTGACCTTTCAGTACTCGTGTGGCCATAACTTTTTGCACCAAATTTGGATTGAGGAGAAACCTCTTTTATACTAAAGGAGACTTATAGAACTTTCATTTGATATAAAAATTGAAAGATTTAGAGTAAATTTACCTACCAAACATATGAATGAAAAAGACCTCATGTATTCAGTAAAATAGATACTACAACTTCTGACCTTCTGTTACTAAATTGCTCATAAATCTCTAGTAAAAATTCTAAATTATGAAAAACTTAGTTCTTTGGAAACTAGATTCACATATATTTCTTTTTGCACTTAGTTTGAAAATTTTGAATTATGTTTGCCTTCTAAAACATCTGCTTAAATTGATTCTACCTATTCTACAAAATAGAGATAATCAATTCTGACCTTCTGTTACTAAATTGCTCATAACTCTCTAGTGCAAATTTTGAATTATGCAAAACTTAATTCTTTGGGAACTAGATTCGCATATCTTTTTTTGACACCTAATTTGAAAATTTTGAAGTATGTTTGCCTTCTAAAACATCTGTTTAAATTGATTCTATCAATTCTGCAAAAATAGAGATGATCAATTCTGACCTTCCTTTACTCTATTTATTGTAACTTCCTGTTTTGGAAAATAGATTGATTCAGCTTTCCCTTGAAACCTATTTTTAGTGAATTGGAGCATGTTTGGTCACTCAAACAAATTAGGAAATATACCATTCGAATTCTGCTAGAATTGAAAACTTTGTTGAGTTTTACCTATTCAAGTTTCATTCTATTGGAAATTTGATTTTTGCTAAATTCTTCTTCAATTGAGCTTTATATTAGTCCTTTAAAAATTCTTGTATTATTCATCCTGAAATTGTTGTATGACTGAAATTTATTATATAATGTTTTGATTGCATTTCGTTGTTTGATAAAGGCACACGCATATTTCCGTTGTTTCCGCATGTGCTTCGATATGTGCCAATGTCATTGTTCATGTACTCTGGTGTCTTGTGGAATATTGTGAACCTTTGCCAGAAATGGTAAAGAGAGTTATGCATAGAGCCCGCGATGCTCTGCCGGCCCCATTGACTTCATTCAGACGTGGGTGGATGGAGCTCCCAGACGTGAGAGACTTATGCTTGGTGATTATCTTCAAATGGATGAATCACATTACGTATGTGGTCCCACAGTGCCCTCTATGTTTTTGATATGATATCCAAAGCTTTGCTTATGAGTTTATATTTATGCTTTAGATAAAAATGGAATGCATGCTACATCAAAAATGACATACAAGCTTGTGTTTATTTTTGATTCACTTGTTGTACTTTGAAGTGTTTCATATGTCATTGTTATGCTCCCAAACACTCTAACGCCTTTGATATGCACCTAAATGCTTCATGTGCTATTTGATACATGCCTAAATGCTTCTTTTGCCAATAAAATACTCCAATTTCCTTTCTCCTATTGTTATGTCTAATGCCTATTTTCGAATGATGTAACCCTTTGTGATTTTTATATCAAATGAGATGATTTCAAATGAACACTAGTATTTCTACTTTTGTTATTTTGATACTAAGCCTGCTTGAACTTCTCCTATCGCCATGGATATGTTAGTCGCTTGCTGAGCTCTTTATGCTCACCCCGTTGCTATATAAATTTTTCAGGGTAGCTTGTCACGCACTGAGAAGCTAGAATTGGGTTGAAGCAGTGAAAGGCTAGAAGATTTTTTGGGCTAATCTTTGTTGGTTGATAGGTTTTTATTGTATAGTATACTTTACTTCTGATATAATGTTAAGGATATGTTGATACTTATGTGTTGTAAAAGTTTAAAGGACCGCTCATGTTTATGGAATGATAAGCTTAAGTTGTATAAGTATATGAACTCATGGTGAATAATATTTTTGTGATTGTATATATTTCTACGAATATGGATTTGAGTTGTGGTTGATGTTTTGTTGAGTTGCCTTTGGATTTTATGAGTCTCTGAGTGAAGTGGAGTATGATTTATGAAACGTACAGATTTATGAATTGTGAATATTGATTTGAATGGTTCTTAGTATCCTCAAATGTTAGATTGGATCCTGGATTGATTTGTGATGATGAATTATAAAATTATTGATTTTAGATAGGATCTCACCTCCTGAATGGATTAAATTCGGGGGGTGCATGACAGAGTTGGTATCAGAGCATGGTTTGAGGATTTCTAGGAATTTTGATATGCTAGATGTGTAATAAATTTTGAGGTTTAGTGATTTCTATTTAGAGACTGATCAAAAGTTTTCTTTTGCTATTTTTAGGAAGGATGACAAGGTCATTTGGTACTCCTGTTGCATCTACTTCTGATCAGTTGAGTGGAATTATGAAAACTCTAAAGGCTATGACACAAGTAATGCAACAACAAGTCCGACAAAGAAGAAATGATGAAATGAAAAATTCAAACCATACTGGGTTGGGAATTGAATAATTTAAGAAGCTTAGTCCTCCCAGTTTTAGTGGTGAGCCTGACCCAATGGTAGCAACACAATGGATGATGTGGATAGAAAAAATATTTGATGTTTTAAATTGCCCAGATGATAAGAAGGTTTCTCTTGCTACCTTCATGCTAGAAGGAGAGGCTGAGCATTGGTGGCGAACCATGAAGAGGATTTTTGAAGCTCGATAGGAGCCAATCACTTGGACGGTATTTACAGAAAAGTTCAATGATAAATATTTTTCAGATTGTATTAGAGAGCAGAAAGAATTGGAGTTCTTGAATCTCATCCAGGGAAATTTGACAGTAGCCAAATATGACTCTAAATTCACTGAGCTCTCTAGATTTGCCACGCATATATGATCGATGATGAATATAGGAAAGCAAGAAGATTTGAAAGAGGACTAAGGTCGACAATAAGAAGCCGAATATCAGCTTTAAAACTCCAAGTATACACTGATGTAGTTGAAAGAGCTTTCATACTTGAAAAAGACTTGGAGGAGATCCAAGAAATCAGGGACAAGAACAACAAGGATAAGTATGTTGGTAAAAGTAAGAGAGGAAATGAAGCAAAAAGAACTAACAAGTGGGTAAAGGTACCTAGATTTGAGAAAGGAACTCTATCGCAAAGAACTCTATCGTGTACAAAATGTGGACGTAATCATAAAACAAGTGAGTGTTTTCGGGTGATTGGAGCCTGTTTTGCCTATGGAAAGTTAGATCGTAAAGTTATAGACTGCCCACTAAATAAGAAGAAAGATCCTCATGTTAGGATCAAGAGCACTAAGAGGGGGGGTGAATTAGTGCAGTGGAAAACTTTTGACGATTTAAAACGACGTTCGTACGATAAGAACGATTTTGGTATGAAAGTTGATTCGGAAATTGCTTTAACTTAAGATCAAGTAAAGTGCAGTTAAAGTAAAGCTATGGAAGTAGTTGCAGTTAAGATAGAGAACAAAATGTAAATGCAAACCGAGATTTAAAGTGGTTCAGTCAATCTTGACCTACATCAACTTTTGGCTTCCTCCTCCGATGAGGTCACCGACGTCCACTAGAGGCCTTCCTTCAATAGGCGAAGGCCAACCACCCTTTTACAGTTTCATTCCTTTTGACGGGCTTAGGAGACAACCCTTACAGATTTTTCACTCCTCTCTTGAATGATCAAAACTTCGAAGAAAAGAGGGAGAAGAACTTCTAGCCTTTTACAACACTTTTAAGCTCTCAAAATCTTAGAATAAATGCTAAGTTTCGGTGTCCTTTCATGCATGAAAGGGTGGGGTTGATATAGGCCCCAAACTGATTTGAATTTGGAGCTCAAAAATGTCATTTCCCATATTTCCGGGGTCTTGGCGGTACTACCGCCTAACAGAGCTCGGAGATCGAGCTCGAGCAGTACCACCACCTGACATGGAGACTAAGCCCAGGCGGTGCCACCGCCTGACAGGGGCGATACTACCGCCCAGCCTCACTTGGAGACTCAGCTCCTATGCGGTGCCACCGCCGACCCAAGCGATGCCATCGCCGGCCAGGAAATCTGGGTCCGAATGGGTTGATCCATTCGGCCCAATTTGGGTCTGTCAAGGGCCCAATTGCCCCAAGATTAAGCTAATGGGATCACCTCCCATTTCTAACTTAATCATCATGCTAACTAAGATATTTTTCAAGACATTTACTGCAACTTGCTTCGGTGCGTCAATCGCTTCTTCCGTCGAGCTTCTAGCGAACTTCCGGCGATCATCTGACGAATCCTCGGCGATGCTCCGGCGGACTTCCAGCAAACTCATGGATTTGCGACGATCCACTTGGTGAGTTCCGATGAGCTTCTTTGGCAAGCTCCTGGACTTCTTGGATTTGTTCCCATAGAACCTCCGATGACCGTTCGGACTTCCGTCGAACTCTCAAACCCCCAACGTGATCATAGTCTTGACTTCGGCGCAACTCTTGCTGCATGTCTTACTTTCATCATAGTTAACCCTGCACACTTATCTCAACATATGGATTAGATGACAAATGACAATCGACTTCATCATCAAAATCCGAGATTCAACAATCTCCCCCTTTTTGATAATGACAATCAATTGATAACGGAGTTAACTTTAACTCCCCCTATCTATATACCATACTCGAGATAAGTCATTCTTGAATTCAAAGCCTTTGAATTCTAGAGACATATTGATAAGTTAAGATTGTTTAACCTTACCAATACTCCCATCATGATTCCTATCATGATGTATCTCTCTGAAAATGATGTCAAGGCTTGACATCCATTTTCAAGTTTTACATTTCAAATATGAATCATAGTAATGGTAGCAATTCATCATATGGTAAGATATCAACATGTAAAATTGTGATGCAAGTTCTTGATATCTGCAAATATTTCAAGTGTTAGCAATCATAGCATTTCTATTATCAATTTACCATATATTTCGATGTAAGCTTCTTTAACATAATTGAAATTCAAATATGGCATTCATAGCATCAATTCATATATTTCTCCCCCTTTGTTATCAACAAAAAGGAGAACGATATATGCAAATTTTAAACATAAGTGTGGTAATGATTCATGTCATAACTAGGTTCATGTCATTTTCCAACAATGAGTGATAGGATACCAATTATACAAACATCTCAAGGAAAGATTAAATCACGCTTCATTTTTACAAGGATCAAGATATGTATGTGAATCAATAAGGGTAAGTAAAAAATCTTCCTTTTAGAAGGAAATTATAAGAAAGAATCATTTTATCAAATCCATTTCTCGAAAATATTTTTCACATTATAAGCCTATGAGAGATGCATTTGCTAATTGATTTCATATGTCAAAAATCAATGATATGAATCAAACTTGATGGGACATATGCTTATGAAAGCTGCATTAAGTTCGGAAGAGAATAAGGTATCAAGAAAATTCGAAAATAAAATTTAACACTTTCATGCATTCGGACAAGGTTTTGCTATAGATTTTCCAATACAATCATGAAGACAAAACACGCTTATTATCATGAAAATTTTTATATCCATAACACATAATTTCCAACATATTATTAAGGCATGTAATCATGTAAAATCATCATAGCAATTAAGTGATTTGATCATTGAATCAAGAAAGTCTGAAAAATAAATTTAATGAGTTCAAGCATTCGAACACATTAACATTCCTAATTCTCTTCTAATGAAATTAAATTGTTCTTCACTTAAAGGCTTTGTAAAAATATCAGCTAGTTGATGTTTAGTATCAATGAACTCTATAACTACATCATGATTAGTGACATGATCTCGTATAAAGTAATATCAAATATCAATATGTTTTGTTCTTGAGTGTTGAATGAGATTCTTTGTTAAACATATAGCACTTGTGTTATCACATTTAATGGAAATATTTTTAAGATGAACTTTATAATCTTCTAAGGTATTTTTCATCCACACAACTTGTGCACAGCATGCACTAGCTGCAATATACTCAGCTTCGGTTGTTGATAATGCAACCGAGTTTGGTTTCTTAGATGACCAGGAAACAAGAGCACGTCCCAAAAATTGACATGTTCCTGATGTGCTTTTTCTATCTAATCTACACCCAGCAAAATCTGCATCAGCATAAGCAATTAACTCAAACTTCTCAGTTTTTGGATACCATAATCCTAGATTTATGGTACCTTTAAGATATCTAAGTATTCTTTTAACCGCTTTGAGATGAGATATCTTAAGGTTCGATTGAAACCTAACACAAAGTCCTACACTGAACATGATATCTGGTCTAGTTGTAGTGAGGTAAAGTAAACTTCCTATCAGACCTCTATAAGTTTTTTGATCGAAGCTTTCTCCACTTTCATCAACTTCTAACTTAGTGGAGGTGCTCATAGGACTGTTAATAGCTTTTGAGCTTTCCATATTAAATCTCTTTAGCAAATCTAAAGCATATTTAGTTTGACTAATAAAGATGTCATTTCTTAGTTGCTTAATTTGGAAGCCTAAGAAAAAGGTTAATTCTCCCATCAAACTCATTTCAAATTCAAGACTCATGGTTTTAGCAAAAGATTCACAAAGAGATTTGTTTGTAGAACTAAAGATAATATCATCAACATAAATCTGAACAATGAGAAAATTATTTTCAAAATTGTTGATAAACAATGTAGTATCAACCTTGCCTTTTGTTAAATTATTTTTAATAAGAAAAGAACTAAGTCTCTCATACTAAGCCCTTGGGGCTTGTTTTAAACCATAGAGAGCTTTAGTTAATTTAAACACATGATTAGTGAGGCTATTATTTTCAAATCCGGGAGGTTGTTCAACATAAACTTCTTCGGAAATAAAGCCATTAAGAAAAGCGCCTTTAACATCCATTTGAAATAACTTAAAATTATTATAACTAGCATAGGCAAGGAGCATCCTTATGGCTTCTAATCTAGCCATAGGAGCGAAGGTTTCTTCGTAATCGATACCTTCTTCTTGGTTGAAACCTTTGGCTACTAATCTAGCCTTGTTTCTAACCACGATACCATATTCATCTTGCTTGTTTCTAAAGACCCATTTAGTACCAATAACTAAATGGTCATTTGGCCTAGGAACAAGCTTCCACACCTCATTTCTCTCAAATTGATTTAACTCATCTTGCATTGCGATAATCCATGAATCATCTTTCATGGCTTCGTCAATACATTTAGGTTCAATTTGGGAGAGAAAAGCGGCGTTGACACAAAATTCTTTAAGAGAAGAACGTGTTTGAACCCCCTTAGATGTGTCTCCTAGGATTAGCTCCTTAGGATGAGCATCTACATATTTCCAATCCTTGGGAAAGGATGTTTCGGAAGTGGATGCATCCAAGTTGCTAGTTGGAGAAGGGGTTTCATTTAAATTCAAAGAATCAAAATTAACATCATCATCAAAATCATTTTTCTTGATTTCAGAAATCTCATTGAAAACAACATGAATGGATTCTTCTATAATTAAAGTTCCTTTATTGAAGATATGAAAAGCTTTAGAAACTGAAGAATAACCAAGAAAAATTTCTTCATCGGATTTAGCATCAAATTTTCCTAAGGCATCTTTTTCATTCAAGATAAAACACTTACACCCAAAAACTTTAAAATGTGAAACATTGGGTTTTTTATTGTTCCATTGTTAGGATCGGAGTGGCACTAAGAGGGGGGGGGGGTGAATTAGTGCTGTGGATTAAAACGTCGATTTTGAAAACTTTTTCGTACGATAAAAACTGAACTCGAAAGTGCTTAACTTGAAAGCGTGTTCGTAAATGTGTGCAGCAAAAGTAATGAGGAAGTAAAGCACTTATAAAGATTTGCAGTAAGGTAAAGTGCAATAAATAAATGCAAACCAGTGAACACGCCAATTTTAAAGTGGTTTGGTCAAAATGACCTACATCCACTTGCGAAGCCTTCTTCAATGAGGCTCCTAACTTCCACTAGCAAATCACTTTGAAAGGGAAGAACAAATACCCCACTTACAACTTTTTACAAGTGGTTCACACTCTTACAAAGTTTCAACAAGAAAGAAGGAGGTGAACACTCAAGCAATTGAAAACAAGACTTGCTAAAGACTTTGCTAAGGCTTTTATCTCAATATATTGCTTCTCAAAAGTTGTTATCTCTATTGAGAATTGAGGGGTATTTATAAGCCTCAAGAGGATTCAAATTTGGGCTCCAAAATTTGAATTCTCTTCGGTTCCCGAAGCTAGCGGTGCCACCACTTGTTAGTTCTAACACTGACAATGTACTGGGCAGTGCCACCGTCCAGTCCAGCGGTGCCACCGCCTAGCTCTTCGAGTGCTGGGCAGTGCCACCTCCCAGACCGGCGGTGCCACCTTCTGGCTCTGGCGGTGCTGCCTACACTATTTCAACTCACTAGTTGGGCTCCAAACTTGGTCCAAACCAGTCCGAACTTGGGCCCAATTGGCCCCTACTTGGGTTATAAGATTAACACCTAATCCTAACCCTAATTAACATGCTAACTATGAATTTAAAGATATTTCCTAAGCTATTACAAAGTCCATAAGTCAGGACTTCTTCCAGCGAGCTTCCGGCGAACTTCCGGTGGTCTTCCGATAAACTCTCGGAAACCATTCTGCGGACTCCCGGCAAGCTCCGAGACTTCACAATTTGATCTTGGCGAGTTTCGATGAGCTTCTTTGGCAAGCTATGATCTTTCTCGATGAGCTCCGTGAACTTCCGATGAAACTTCCGGCGAGCTTTTGAAAACCCATCGGCATGCTCCCTACTCATTCTCGAGTAGTTCCGACAGCATTCCCGACGAACCTTCGGACTTGCGTCGGACTCTCGAACTCCCAATGAATCCTTCGCGCTTGACTCTAACACTTTGTTTTGCTTTATGTCTTCATCGTTATCGTAGTTAATCCTGCACACACAAGCCAAAACTCTACTCCGATCTAGATAATTATTACAACGCGAATTGACATTCTATTGCCCGGCACGTCATTGGTTGGCGCTTCGTCCGATTCTTCAGCGCATCGTCCTCTCTTGCAGCTTATTGCCCAATCGGCGGTTGACCTCCGTAACCCCAATATCCTTGGTGTAATTCCGCTCTCCTTGGCCCGATACCTGACGTCCGAAGCCTTCTGCCATCCAATATCCTGACGTGATCTCCTCCGACGCAACGTCAATTCCTCCTGCGTCAACTGTCTAATCCTGATCGAGTATACTTGCATCACTCAAAATATAGTGAAATATCTAAACACAATCAATTAGTTTCATCATCAAAATCCGAGATTCAATAATCTCCCCCTTTTTGATGATGACAACTAATTGATGACTACCAGAGTTAACCTTAACTCCCCGGAGTTTAAACAAACTCCCCCTATCAATATGCCATATTGATAGAAACTCTTGGATTCAAATATCCAAGCAACATGTCATGATCAAATTATGCATGTCATCAACTTACTTCTCCCCCTTTGTCATCAACAAAAAGGAGAAGTCCCAACTCTTATGTGTTTAGAGATAAAAAGTTCAATTCAATGCATGAAGTCGTCAATATACTTTTCCCCCTATGTCATTAACAAAAGGAGAATTAGCTCTAGCTATTTTAAAAGATATGCAAGTTTTTGTAACATGAAGCTAGATTTTCATCACAACATATAAGCACAAAAGCATAACAAGATTCTTAAGTTCAATCATGGCAATTCAACACTTGCTTCTTGTGCAAGATTAGACTTTGCTTTTCTTTGCATGTTCTAACTAGCAAAAGCTTTCTCCCCTTTGTTTTTGTCGAAAAGAAGGGAAGAGTACAAGCTAGCCAGCATTTGCCTTGAGCTAGCAATCATTCTCCCCCTATGTCATTGCCGAAAAGAAGGAGAGGAACCAATGATTTAGACTTTTACATAAATTATGAATTTGCATCAATCAATATTTCAATCATCACAGGATATATATAAGACAATAATGCAAAGAAATCATGTCATGAAAGACATCAATTGTTAAACATGATATGATAATAATCTCAAAAGTTTTAATTTGCGATAAATGTGATACATTGCGATACTAAAAAATTTAATATGATGCTTTTAAGGATATCAACCTATTTTTGATACAAAGCATGGCAAGAGCAATTATATTGCAAGTTTTCTAAGTTTTACATTTTTTGCTTCTTTCGAGATAGCAATTCTTTGCTTCTCTAGCAACTTTTACGATATGCAAGTTTTACTACATACAAGCTAGCAAATTTAAAGATGTGCAAGTTTGTATATTTGCTTTTCTTTGCGATATGCATGATAGCATTTCTTTGTAATGTTCAAGATAGCAAATTGTATATCATTCTAGCTAGCAAATTAAAGATGTTCAAGAAAGCAAGCTCTTTCTTCTCTTTTGAGAAGTGTCAATTTTGCTTCTTTAGCAAAATGCCAAACTAGCAAGGGACCATGTTTTACATGAGGCAAGCAAACAATTTGGCAAGTGTTACTAGCTAATTTCTCTTTGAGATAACCCTTTACATCAATTCAAGATAACATATTAGCAACTCTTTCTCTCCCTTTGTTA
Source organism: Musa balbisiana (assembly GCA_004837865.1). Taxonomy (NCBI): domain Eukaryota; kingdom Viridiplantae; phylum Streptophyta; class Magnoliopsida; order Zingiberales; family Musaceae; genus Musa; species Musa balbisiana. The sequence continues at coordinate 16,212,226 of CM017194.1, read as the reverse complement.
TTGGCAAAAAGAAAGGAAGATTCAAGTCATGAATATCAAAATAATAATTTTATCATGAATATTTCATCATTGCGTGCATCATTATTGCATGCATAATACCAAATCATCATATATATTTTCAAAACATATAAACTCATCATTATATGCATGATTCCTAATCATCATTCATATCATTTCAATCATTGTTTCAATCATCACTATAACTCATCATGAACAAAATGTAAAATCATCTAATATGATACAAACATTTATTTTCAAAATATTTATCACTATTTTCATGTATGATAATAAAGTATTCATGATACTGAACATTAAGTCAACAATGATTTATTTTATCAAATCTCTTCTTTTTATAAATAACAAAAATTGTATGTATACAAAGAAGAGATTGTGATTAAAAAAAATCTCAAGTAGTAAATCCAAGAAGTCAAGATCATAATTCGAATACAAACTCATTCAAATTCAAATCATCAAATTTATCAAAATCTCAACATTACTTTCAAGATATTCAAAATGGTATACATAGATTTATCATAAAGCAAATTAATTTTCAATCATCACATAAGGCATTTAAAGAATTTTTGAAACATAGGAGAATGATTAATTTAAGCATGTAATGTTTCAATCAAATTCAAGTCATGAATACCAATACTTTCATAGTGTGAGTATCAATTCATAAATACCAAAAGATATTATTTGTGATTCCAATTTTGCAAGATCAAGATGATGATTTAGATAAAACTTATTCAAATCAAATCGTTAACTTGAAACTCATAATCAAGTCATCAAAATCAATTTCGAGATTCACAAAATATCATGAAATCATTAATCTCGATCAGATGGGAAAAGCATTTTTTAAGTGATTCTTTTTCATTTAAACATGCCTTAGTCTTTATATGCCAAATCAAGATAAGCATGAAAGTTCAAGACGTAAAGGCAAAATCTTATAAAACAACTCATCAAGCAAGATTTTAAACATCTATTCTCAAGCCATATAAAGAATAAGTCAAGGATTCAATTATGTCATGGCATGAATTCCAACAGGCATCTCAAATTATCAACATCACATTAAAAAGATATTTCAAAAAAGATATATCGATAAGTGATTCATTTGTATCATTTCATTCATTCGGAAGATTCTCCTCTTTGGTAAATAAATCTAGAAGAACAAAATGAATTAAGGGAGATATTACATGATTGAAGCATTGAACATGATTCACATTTAAAATGTGTCTCATGTCATAAGTATGCATCAAGCATTTGTGAAATCCGAAATCATCCTCAAAGTCACATTCAATAAATTCATACATGACAAGCATAGATTTATTGAAAAGTCGATGAGATAGAGGATCACATTTCATTTTTATAAATTTCTATTCATGTGATTTGCTTCTTATAAGCATGCCTTTACCTTTAATAAAACAAGTGTCAACATTTAAGACGGAAAGGTAAATTTCATAAAACAAATCATCAAGCATGATTCCATGATAACATCCTTTTAATATCTTGATATTTATCATCAAGTATGATTTCAAAAAGTATGTTCAAGAGAAATCATTAAGACCAAATGCATGACACACTCATTTATTTTCAAAATATTTATAATGTTTATTTTCATGAGATTCACAAGATTGGTAAAATAAATTCATTAATCTCAATAGGATAGAAAATTTATTTTCATTTCATACAATTGATTTCATGTGAGGGTATTCAAGTCTTTTATGAAAACATATATCATCATTTAAAATCAAAACATAAGTTTCGTCATGAAGCCGTCAAGACCAAACACATTATGATATCACATCTATTATATAATTATCATCCCTAATGTTGCATACATCATTCAACATTTCAAAACATAACATGCATGAAACCTTAGCAATATACTTTTCATGATCAAATTTTTTAATTTTTCAAAGATGCTAAAAAGAAAAACATGATATAATTTTTGAAAAATAATTTTTTATTTCCTATTCCTACTATCTAAATTAAGCACTCATGAAAAACTTCAAGTAATTTCAAAATAATTCAAGAGAGTTGAGTTACTTACCTTATAGTCGAAGCCCGTCAAAGCCCAATTCGCCATTTCACCTTTGGAAGTTCTTGATTCATCCTTGGTTGCCTTCCTCTTCTTTGACCTCTTCCTTCGTTCAAGTTCATTGTTTATTTTAGATTTTTGTTTAATGAACTTATTAAGATTTAGTGTTCGAAGTTCAAGTTCATCGTTGTCCTCATTACTTGAGTCATCGCTCAAGTGGTATTCATTTGTCCGGAGTTCTAAATCCTTCCTATTCTTTAGAAGGTGGTTCAAGTGCTCATCGGATTTAAAATGTTCCAAAAGTGTCATTTCATAGGTTATTAATGACCCGATTAATTCTTCTAATGGAAAATCATTTAATTTTTTTATCTCTTGTATTGCGATTAATTTAGGATCCCACCTTTTTGGAAGGGATCTTAAAATCTTACTTACGAGATCAAAATTCGAAAAAGATTTACCAAGAACTCTTAGATTATTGACGACATCCGTGAAACGGGTATACATGTCACCTATAGTCTCGCTTGGTTGCATTCGAAAAAGCTCAAAATCATGCAATAAAATGTTAACTTTCGAGTCTTTGACTCTACTAGTTCCCTCGTGCGTGATTTCAAGTGTTCACCAAATATCAAAAGCCGTTTCGCACATAGAAATTCGATTGAACTCATTTTTGTCCAAAGCGTAAAATAAGGCATTCATAGCCTTTGCGTTTAAAGAAAAATACTTCTTCTCCAAATCCGACCATTCGTTCATCGGTTGAGAGGGAAGTTGAAAACTGTTTTCAATAATATTTCATAAATCTAAATTCATAGAAATCAAGAAAACTCTCATTTGAGTTTTCCAATAAGTGTAGTCCAATCCGTTAAACAACGGTGGACGAACAACAGAAAAGCCCTCTTGAAAGCCATGAAGAGCCATTTCTCTTGGGTGTAAATCTGAAATGAGAAATATCGAGCTCTGATACCAATTGTTAGGATCAAAGCGGCACTAAGAGGGGGGGGGTGAATTAGTGTAGCGGATTAAAACATCGGTTTTGGAAACTTTTTCGTATGATAAAAACCGAACTCGGAAGTGCTTAACTTGAAAGTGTGTTCGTAATTGTGTGCAGCAAAAGTAATGAGGAAGTAAAGCACTTATAAAGATTGCAGTAAGGTAAAGTGCAATAAATAAATGCAAACCAGTGAACACGCCAATTTTAAAGTGGTTCGGTCAAAATGACCTACATCCACTTGCGAAGCCTTCTTAGATGAGGCTCCTAACTTCCACTAGCAAATCACTTTGAAGGGGAAGGATAAATACCCCTCTTACAAATTTTTACAAGTGGTTCACACTCTTACAAAGTTTCAACGAGAAAGAAGAAGGTAGACACTCAAGCAATTGAAAATAAGACTTGCTAAAGACTTTGCTAAGGCTTTTATCTCAATCTATTGCTTCTCAAAAGTTGTTATCTCTGCTGAGAATTGAGGGGTATTTATAGGCCTCAAGAGGATTCAAATTTGGGCTCCAAAATTTGAATTCTCTTCGGTTCCCGAAGCTAGTGGTGCCACCGCCTATTAGTGGCGGTGCCACCGCCTGTCAGTTCTGACACTGACAATGTACTGGGCGGTGCCACTGCCCAGTCCAGTGGTGCCACTACTAGGCTCTGGCGGTGCCACCGCCTACACTATTTCAGCTCACTAGTTGGGCTCCAAACTTGGCCCAAACCAGTCCGAACTTGGGCCCAATTGGCCCCTACTTGGGTTATAAGATTAACACATAATCCTAACCCTAATTAACATACTAACTATGAATTTAAAGACATTTCCTAAGCTATTACAAAGTCTGTAAGTCAAGACTTCTTCCGGCAAGCTTCCGACGAACTTCCGGCGGTCTTCCGATAAACTCTCGGAAACCATTCTGCAGACTCCCGGCAAGCTCCGAGACTTCACGATTTGATCTTGGCGAGTTTTGATGAGCTTCTTTGGCAAGCTATGATCTTTCTCGGTGAGCTTCATGAACTTCCGACGAACCTTCCGGCGAGCTTCCGAAAACCCATCGGCATGCTCCCTACTCATTCTCGGCTAGTTCCGACAACATTCCCGATGAACCTTTGGACTTGCGTCGGACTCCCGAACTCCCAACAAATCCTTTGCGCTTGACTCCGACACTTTGCTTTGCTTTATGTCTTCATCGTTATCGTAGTTAATCCTGCACACACAAGCCAAAACTCTACTCCGATCTAGATAATTATTACAACGCGAATTGACATTCTGTTGCCCGGCACGTCATTGGTTGGCGCTTTGTCCGATTCTTCAGTGCATCATCCTCTCTTGCGGCTTGTTGCCCAATCGGCAGTTGACCTCTGCAACCCCGATATCCTTTGTGCAATTTCGCTCTCCTTGGCCCGATACCCAACGTCCAAAGCCTTCTGCCATCCAATATCTTGACATGATCTCCTCCGACGCAACGTCAATTCCTCCTACGTCAACTGTCTAATCTTGATCGAGTAGACCTGCATCACTCAAAATGCAGTTAAATATCTAAACACACTCAATTAGTTTCATCATCAAAATCTGAGATTCAACATCCATAACTCATAGGGAGTTTTGGTGAGTAAGGGTCTTACTAGAACTCTATTCAAAATATAGCATGCAGTGTTTACGGCTTCGGCCCAAAAATATTTGGGTAGGCTATGTTCATTCAACATGGTTTTTGCCATTTCTTATAAATTTCTATTTTTTCTTTCTACTACTCCATTTTGTTGAGGATTTCTTGGAGTAGAGAAGTTATGATTGTATCCATTAAATTCACAAAATTCTTGAAAATCATGGTTTTGAAATTCACCACCATGATCACTTCTAATTGACGAAATCATAGAACCCTTTTCATTTTGGACAAGTTTGCAAAACTTGGTAAAATATCTAAAGCATTCATTTTTGTGTTTTAAGAAATAAGTCCATGTGTATCTACTATAGTCATCTACAATGACGAAGGCGTATTTGCTACCTCTTAGACTTGATGTAGAGATAGGTCCAAACAAGTCTATATGGATCAATTGTAAGGGCCTAGAGGTGCTTATTTGATTCTTAGATTTGAAACTATCCTTAATTTATTTTCCTAATTGACAAGCATCACACACATTATCTTTGATGAACTTGATATGAGGAATTCCTCTTACAAGTTCTTTGGATTTGAGTGATTAGTTTCATGCTAGCATGACCTAATCTCCTATGCCAAAGCCAAGCATCCTAATTCAAAACCGAGAAATATATTTCATTGCAAAGATCATTGATGTCAATGGTGTATACGTTATTTTATTTTAATGCAATCATAGATGTGTTTTTGTGTGGTTTTTAAATGATGCAAGCATTAGATTCGAATTTGACAATATATCCTTTATCATGCAATTGACTAATGCTTAAGAGGTTATGTTTTAAACCATCAACTAACAAAACATCTTCAATAAAGAAGTTGGATTTGTTACCTATAGTAACTTTGCTAATGATTTTATCCTTGTTGTTGTCTTCGAAGGTGACATAGCCTTCGTCTATGCTAGTGAGCTTAGAGAATTGAGATGGATCTCCGGTCATATGCCTTGAGCATCCACTATCAAGGTACCATCTCTTGCTCCTAGCTTGTGATGATGTATGTTTCTACATCATGATATTCAATTTCTAATTTATCAAAATTACAAGTAAGACTATCATGCTCCTTTTTTAGCAATTTGTATTTTCTACTAATAGTTTTGCATTCATCAAATAAGCCATAGAAGGCATTTAGTAATTCATCAAATGATAAATCTGCATCAATTAAATTTGTTACCTCATCTCCGATGGCCATTAGGGCATAATGAGCAACTTGCTCGGTGTTGGACTCCTCTTCTTTGGACGCGCTTGAGTCGTCCCATGTTGCTTTGAGCGCCTTCTTCTTTGGTGTTCTCTTCTTGGCTTGGGGACAATCACTTTTGTAGTGTCCCGGCTTCTTGCATTCGTAGCAAATAACTTGGTCCTTTTTGGGTTTAAATTTATTTTGAGTCATTTTTAAACTTTTTTCTTTTAATAAATTTTTTGAATTTCCTTGTTAGAAGTGCCAAGTCATCGTCACAGTCTTCATCACTTGAGTTTTCTCTCAAGTGGTCTTCGAAAGTTCTAAGTGCCATATCCTTCATGTTCTTTGGAAGGATGTTTTCTTGCTCTTCATGAGCTTTGTAAGTCATTTCGTAGGTCATTAATGACCCGATTAATTCTTCAAGAGGGAAGTTGTTTAGATCTTTAGCCTCTTGAATAGTAGTGACTTTAGGGTCCCAACTCTTAGGAAGGGATCTTAGAATCTTATTTACGAGCTCAAAATCCGAAAAACTTTTATCGAGTCCTTTTAGACCATTGATGACATCCGTGAAACGGGTGTACATATCGCCAATAGTCTCGCTCGGTTTCATTCAAAAAAGTTCAAAAGAATGTATCAAAAGATTGATTTTTGACTCTTTCACTCTACTTGTGCCTTTGTGAGTCACTTCGAGTGTATGGCAAATATCAAATGCAGTTTCACAAACTGAAACACGATTGAACTTATTTTTATCAAGTGCACAAAATAAGGCATTCATAGCCTTTACATTAAGAGCGAAAGTCTTCTTCTCCAATTCATTCCAATCGATCAGGCTAACTACGATATTTTTCAAGACATTTATTGCAACTTGCTCCGGTGCGTCAATCGCTTCTTCCGTCGAGCTTCCGGCGAACTTCCGGCGATCATTCCGACGAACCCTCGGCGATGCTCCGGCGGAACTTCCGGCAAACTCCTGGACTTGCGACGATCCACTCCACTTGGCGAGTTCCGATGAGCTTCTTTGGCAAGCTCCTGGACTTCTCGGATTTGTTCCCGTAGAACCTCCGATAACCGTCCGGACTTCCGGCAAACTCCTGGACTTGCGACGATCCACTTGGCGAGTTCCGATGAGCTTCTTTGGCAAGCTCCTGGACTTCTCGGATTTGTTCCCGTAGAACCTCCGATAACCGTCCGGACTTCCGTCGAACTCTCGAACCCCCAACGTGATCATAGTCTTGACTTCGGCGCAACTCCTGCTGCATGTCTTACTTTCATCGTAGTTAATCCTGCACACTTATCTCAATATATGGATTAGATAACAAATGACAATTGACTTCATCATCAAAATCCGAGATTCAACAATTTTCTCCTTTTTTATGATGACAACCAATTGATGACGGAGTTAAAACAAACTCTCGGACTTTAACCAAACTCCCCCTATCAATATGCCATATTGATAGAACTCTTGGATTCAAAAATCCAAGCAACATATTAGCCTAAAATATTTCTTGGAGCAGAAGCTATCTTCCCCTGAGCAGAAAAAATAGGTAACAAAGCTTCTTGGATATGATTATGAAATAACTTACAAAAAGGGGAAAGAGAATATTATTGCAGACGCGCTCTCACGGCTACTTGAGCAGCTGACACACAACGAAGTGAAAGAGAATTTTCGGTAGAAAGATTGGATTTATCTTCACCTACAGCCATACAAGCAACTCTCCATCAACACTCGAGTCCTCCATGAGCTTTCCCCACGTTTTATGGGCCCTATCAAATCATAGAGCGTATTGAGCCATGGCGTACAGACTTAAATTGCTTGAGGATGCCAAAATTCACCTTGTCTTCCACATGTCATGCCTGAAGCCCAAGTTGGGAGAACATGAGTCACCCTAGATCCAACTGCCCAACACCACTGAGGATAGAGTTATTCAATCCCAACCACAAGTCATCCTCGATCGTAGGATCGTGATGCGTCGCCGACGTCCCTTTACTGAAGTACTAGTGCATTGGAATATTTACCGCTTGAAGATACCACATGGGAACCATATGATGAGCTGAAGACCCAGTTTCCTGAGTTCATGGAATCTCAGCCTTGAGGACAAGGCTGATTTGAAGAGGGCGGGTCTATTAGGACTCTAGCTAGGAGAGTCCTAATTGAGAGGGAAATTCATGTAAAACCTACCTAAGCCAACCCCTATTAGGAGGTTATTTCTTAGAGAAGAATTAGGAGTTGTAAAGGAATAGGAGTCTTGAGTAGGAGTCTTGAGTAGAAATCTTAATTGAGTAGGAGTTCTGAGTATGAATCCTATTAGGAGTTAGGGTTTAGAAACCCTATAAATAGTCATGTATTCATCCTCTTTTGATAAGCAATAGATGAATCTTTTCTGCAGCTTTTGAGCAGCAACTTGGAGGAAGGAACCCCTATAGAGTTCCAGGAGGCCGATCCCCTAAAGAGATCAACCCCAAGCTTAGAATCTGCAAGGGTTCTAACACCTTTCTTGCAGCCTATTGCCCAATCGGCTAGTTGACCTCCGTAACTCCGATATCCTTGGTGCAATATCTATTCTTCTTGGCCCGATGCCCGAAACCATGGCCCGAAGCCTTCTATTAATACGTCAACTGATTCCTTGGCTTGACGTCCAATCTTTTGACATGTTCCACTGGCCTAACATGATTCTTCCTTCTTTAATTGTCTCATCCTGATCGAAGCTTCCTACGTCACTCAAAATATATATCAAATCATAAACACTATCAATTGGTTTCATTATCAAAATCCGAGATTCAACAATTTTCTCCTTTTTTATGATGACAACCAATTGATGACGGAGTTAAAACAAACTCTCGGACTTTAACCAAACTCCCCCTATCAATATGCCATATTGATAGAACTCTTGGATTCAAAAATCCAAGCAACATATTATCATAAAATTATGCATAACATCATTATACTTCTCCCCCTTTGTAATCGACAAAAAGGAGAAGTCCAACTATCAAGTGTTTGAGATATAATTTCAACTCATTGCATAATAAATCTCAAGTTTAATTATCATGCAAGCTAGTAAATTCAAGTTTTCAAAAATAAATGCAAGATAGCATTCTTGTTGAAGTGTGAAAACTAGCAATTCTTGCTTCCTTTTGCAACGTGCAAGTTGCAAGTTTTGCTTCTTGAGATAGGCAAGATATCACTTTCGCTTCTCTTGAGACTGCAAGCTAGCAATTTTTACGATGTTCAAGAAAGCAACGCTTGCTTCTTGAAATATGCAAGTTTATAAATTTTGCTAGATGTGCAAGTTAGCACTTCTTATCTATGCAATTTGCAAGCTAGCAAATTTTTGCTTCCTTTGCAATGTTTGAGCTAGCAATATTTCTCCCCCTTTGTCATTGTCAAAAAGAAGGGAAGACCCTTTACATCAATTTTCAAAGCATGACAAAAGTATCAACCTTATTTCAATATGTTTGTGCATCATTATAGTTTCAATTTATAATATGCACAATTTTAAAATTTTATATATCATCCTTGATCTATGCATAATACTAAAAATAAATCAATCATCATATCATACATGATACTCATAAGCTAGCAAATTTTATATCATTTTAGAGCATCAAAACAATATCATGAGTATTTCATGCATTCATATCATCATATGAAAAATATCAAGAAGAATTAGGTGATGAGATATACTTCAATAATACAAGGAATTATATAAAGACAAAAAAATCATATCATAAAAGATGAGATCATGTGAATACCAAAAAACATGATTCATTTTGACAAATCTCTTCTTAAATATTTAAAGAGAAATCTTAAGAGATCAAATAATAAAATATATTCAAATGAAATTTTAAGTCAAGAATTTTAAAAAAGATATTCTCTTTAGTAAATCGCAAAAAGAAACATAGGAGAAAAAGATTTCAATTCATGCATAAGAAATCTTATGATTCATATAGAAAATCTCCTCTTTAGTAAAATACCAAGAAAAATCATAGGAGTATAAAGAAGAGATCTTGATTAAAAAAATCAAGTAATTCCAAGAAATCAAGAGAAAGCTCATTCAAATTCAAATCGTTAAATCAAAATCATTTCAAGATATTCTAAAAAAAATAGGTTCATTAGTCTCTTCTTTTTGAAAAGTCAATAAAGTAGAGAAATTTTTCAAGGAGAAGGCTTTTTTTCTTTTTAGTGTTTTAATTCATAAGATTGATTTCATAGAAGCATACATTTTCATTTTTGCCAAATAAAAACATGCATCAATGTTTAGGATCGAAAAATAAGTTTCATCATAAAAATCATTCATCTTGTTTATAGTTGAAAAAGCAATTTTCATTGCGACAAAGATCAATAAGCCATGAATCACAAAAATAATAGCCTCCTGTAGTTGAACACCATCCTTTCCTTTCCTCTTTTTTCTAATCCGGTGATGGGGTCTATGGTTATCCCCGAGTTTACTATAATTGCCGTGGTCCGATGCCTACTTTTGCTTGGCCTTATCACTCCTATTTCCAGTAGGGCTTTAATATGTTTGGAAAAAGCTTCCTTGGCCTGTGGTGTCAGATGCTTTATTGGCTTGTCCTCTATTATGAAGTCAGGGTTTTTGATCTTTAACCTGCATGTGATCTTGTTTTTACCCCAATGTTGTAGAGGGTTGTCACCAATATACCCTTGGGCCTTTAGCTTATCCAGTAAGCTCCCAAATTTTGCCTTGAATACTTCATCATTTCTTTGTGGCAGAGCCGAGTAGTATACTGCCTCTTGGATCTGGATATAATCGTCTTCTTCCAGATCGAGTTCTTCAATTGCGGATGCCTTTGAGACATACGGGAGGGTATCTATAGTGGTAAGGTTCTTGTAGAAGGTTACTGTGTTACTGGACGGAAGAATTTCCATCAGCTTCAACGACTATAAGGCTGCACCAGCATCAAGTCGAATAAGCTACAACGCCGATGACGACGAAGGCTTCAGCGATGAAGAAGAAATACGAAGCCATACAATAGCCGTCCTCTTACAGGAATCAGAGGACGAAGACGAAATAGAGGGGCTAAAAAATAACCTTGACTATCATTTTCAGCACCTGCCCAACGGGGAAGAAGAGCATGATACCCCATACCCCCAGAAGCGCAAGCAAGAAATCATTGCCGCTGGACTAGAGGAGGAATGGAAAACGGAGTATCCACAACTGGCCTGACTTGCCCAACAAGTCTACTCATCGTCTGCAATATCAAATTACAGACCACCAACGGATTCTACAATGGGCCCGGCTAACTACCCTCCAGTAGTAAATATTGAGCCTCAGACGAGTCAGAGGCCTGCTTTTGAAGGAGGCTACTCAAGGCCACCCAGGTTTAGACCAAGGGATACTTCGGAGGCCTGGAATCTCTTATCTGCCTTTCAACAACAAGGGGCTATGTTCATAATCCCTACGCAATTAGGGATGTTTGAAGAAGTCTTCATGAGATGGGAATCAATTACCAAGAACCTAGTATCACTCCAGGGATTCACGGACCCACAAGCCAAAATGGAGTTCATCGAGAACTTGCTTGGGGAATCCGAAAAGCTGGCATGGATACAATGGTGCATGGCGTACCCAGATGAATACCAGCTGCTACTAGCCAATGCTAACAGAGCAGGAGGAACTCAGAACATACTCTCCCAGCTCAGAACGATATTCATCCTGGAAGATCCCTTCCAAGGATCAACGGGAGCTCAGGAAGAAGCCTACAGAGACCTAGAAAGACTCTCTTGTAGCAACCTGAAAAATATCATCCAGTTCCTAAATGACTATATGAGACTGGCATCCAAAACAGGAAGACTGTTTACCAGCCCAGAACTCTCAGAGAAATTATGGTCAAAAATGCCAGGAGAACTGGGAAGAAAGATAAAGGAAGCATTCGAAGCAAAGTACAGGGGAAATACTATAGGGGTCATCCCCAGGATCCTATTCTCCTACAAATTCCTGGAGGCCGAGTGCAAAGATGCGGCGTTCAAAAGGGCGCTGAAAGACCTATCCTTCTGTAGTGAAATACCCATCCCAGGGTATTACAATAAACCTGAAAGAAAGTACGGGGTAAGAAGGTCAACCACCTATAAAGGGAAGCCCCATGCATCCCATGCAAGGATAGAAAGGAGGAAGCACCTGGTCAGAAACAAGAGGTGTATGTGCTACCTATGTGGAGAAGAGGGACATTTTGCTAGGGAATATCCCAATGATCGACAGAATACCAAGAGGGTAGCAATGTTCGAACAACTGGACCTCCCAGATGATTACGAGATTATCTCAGTCCAAGAAAGGGAGGATTTAAGCGACGCCATTTACTCGATATCCGAGGGAGAGGATGTCGAGAATCTGCAACATGGTATGCATTCTGTCACCCACAAAGTCCTCGTACTAGTTGAAGATAGCAGGACTTGGTGGATAGGACCAGAATCAGGCTACCGAGCTAGGGTCCAAGTCTCACAACAACAAGCAGAATGCCGACATTTATGGCAAATCAACAGTGAACTACCTGCTAATTTTGAGAAGTGTATATGCTGCAAGAGGATCTCACAAAAAAGGCACCGAAGACACTGCCCCCTTTGCAAGCTGATATCCTGTGGTATATGCAGCATATATTATTTTGACAAAAGAACCCCGGTAGCAATAGAAGAGCCGATCAAATATGAGCCCAGGCCACTGCTTCAACAACAGCAGGACTATATCAAGCACTGTGAAGCAGAAATCAAAAGGCTACAGGGAGCACTTGACTTGGAAAAAGAAAGGGCGAAAGAATTTGAGGAAGCCCAACAACTGATGATAAGCCTGGCCCAAGAAAACTCTCAGCTCAGGGAAGAAGTCGAGGATTGGAAACAGAAGTACTCCTACCTGGAAAATGAGAGTCTAGAGCTAGATCGTCTTAGACTGGAAAAATTCGATTTACTAAAGGAAATTCAGTCACTAAGAGAGACTGAAGAGGAGGAGGAAACGTATGTGCTACTAGCAGAGGAAGAACAAACCATCCTCACCACAAACGAATCCAAAAAGACAAAGAATATGCTGTTCAACTTAAAGGTACAATTAGAAATACCTGGAACACCCGCATTCAAAGTAAATGCAATTCTGGATACAAGAGCCACAATGTGTTGCATAGATGAAAAAATTATACCCAAGGATGCGACAGAAAAAAACCCCTTCTTGGTACATTTCAGTGGTATCACTGCCAGGACTACCACCGACAGAAAGTTAAAAGGGGGAAAGATGACTATAGGGGACAACACATTCAGGATCCCCTATACATACGCATTTAATATGCAACTTGGAGATGAGATACAGATGATCCTCGGGTGTAACTTCATACGAGCAATGCAAGGCGGGGTAAGAATTGAAGGTAACACAGTAACCTTCTACAAGAACCTTACCACTATAGATACCCTCCCGTATATCTCAACGGCATCCGCAATTGAAGAACTCGATCTGGAAGAAGACGATTATATCCAGATCCAAGAGGCAGTATACTACTCGGCTCTGCCACAGAGAAAGGATGAAGTATTCAAGGCAAAATTTGGGAGCTTACTAGATAAGCTAAAGGCCCAAGGGTATATTGGTGACAACCCTCTACAACATTGGGGTAAAAACAAGATCACATGCAGGTTAGAGATCAAAAACCCTGACTTCATAATAGAGGACAAGCCAATAAAGCATCTGACACCATAGGCCAAGGAAGCTTTTTCCAAACATATTAAAGCCCTACTGGAAATAGGAGTGATAAGGCCAAGCAAAAGTAGGCTTCGGACCACGGCAATTATAGTAAACTCGGGGATAACCATAGACCCCATCACCGGATTAGAAAAAGGAGGAAAGGAAAGGATGGTGTTCAACTACAGGAGGCTAAATGACATTACGGAAAAGGACCAGTACAGCCTGCCAGGAATCAACACCATACTAAGGAAGGTCAGCAATAGCAAAATTTATTCAAAATTTGACCTTAAATCCGGCTTTCACCAGGTGGCTATGCACTTGGACTCAATTGAATGGACAGCCTTTTGGGTCCCAGATGGCTTATACGAATGGCTAGCCATGCCATTTGGGTTAAAAAATGCCCTTGCAGTATTCCAAAGAAAGATGGATGATTGTTTTAGAGGAACAGAACAGTTCATCGCTGTCTACATTGACGACATCCTGGTGTTCTCAGAAAGTAAAGAAGACCATGAGAAACACCTATCTATCATGTTGAAGATATGCCAAAAGAATGGGCTCGTCCTAAGCCCCACAAAAATGAGAATAGCAGTACGGGAAATCGAGTTCCTAGGAGCGGTATTAGGAAACTCGAAGATTAAACTGCAGCTACACATAATCAGGAAGATCCTGGAATTTAGTGAAGAGGATCTAACCACAAGAAGAGGCCTCAGGTCCTGGCTAGGAGTCCTTAACTATGCTAGGAATTATATTCCCAACCTGGGAAAGCTACTAGGACCCCTGTACCCCAAAACGAGTCCAACGGGAGAAAAGAGGATGAATGCACCAGACTGGAAGCTGATAAGAAAAATCAAAGAGAAAATCAAGAACCTCCCTGACTTAGAAGTCCCTCCAGAAATATGCTACATCATACTTGAGGTAGACGGATGTATGGAAGGATGGGGCGGGATTTGTAAATGGAAAAAAATGAAGAATGACCCCAGGAGCACAGAAAGAATCTACGCATACGCAAGTGGAAAATTCAGCCCGATCAAATCCACAATTGACGCAGAAATCCATGCAGTCATGAAAACCTTGGAGGCCCTAAAGATTTATTTCCTGGATAAGAAGGAAATTCTCATCAGGACAGACTGCCAGGCAATCATAAGCTTTTTCAACAAAACGGCCCAAAACAAACCCTCAAGGGTCAGATGGATGGCCTTTGTTGACTATATTACTGGAAGCGGCCCAGAAATCCAATTTGAACACATTGAAGGAAGTTGCAATGTTCTTGCTGATTCTTTATCCCGTCTAATAAATATCTGTGTCCATACAGAATGGCCGGACGAACAACTGCTGCTAATCACAGGAGCAGCCCAAGAAGTCCAGGAAAGGCCCGACCCAAAAGCCCAGGCCTACCTGGCACATACGATCAACAAGATGACCTTGTGGACCAATACAGGAAGGAGATCTCACACCTCCGAGAAAGCTATGCATCATTCGGCGGAGAAGAATCCACGAGAAGACTCCACCAAATCCAAAAGGAAGCCGCCAGACAAGCATGTAGAGCCCTGCAACAATACAGGGACATCCATTTGCTTAAACTGGAAGAATACCGGCGGTAGGGAGGTGGTAGAGACAGCTGGCACAGGGAGTGGCTGTCAGCCGTTACGCAGCAACAAAGCCAACTGGAAAGTGCCCTAGCACTAACTAGGGACACCGCCCAAAGGACACCCAGCTTCAGCATCTAGGGACAAGGCGGAGCCCCACCATGTTGAAACCACTTTGAGTTGAGCCCCGGGGAGCCACTCAAAGAGCAATAATGAAGAAGGAATCCCACTTTCTAGTACCCCGGTTTTATAAAAAAGATGGGCGCCCCCAGTTTTGCGCCCACGGTTTTTGAACTTTGAGTTGAGCCTCGGGGAGCCACTCAGAGGACAATAATGAAAGGAACCTGGTTTTGGGTTCCCCCCGATTTTCGAAAAAGATGGGCGCCCCTGTTTTGCGCCTATGGTATTAGCCCCCTTAGTTCACCTTATATAAGGCCCTCCTTTGCTCTTGCAGAGCAGTCAGTCGACCACTGAAGCTCTACTTGAGTGCTATTTATAACCTGCAACTATTTGTAAGCGTGTTTTTCATCTAGCAAATTTTCAAGTCTTGTTCTGCAAACTTTAAGGTCTGATTCTTGAGCTCATACAGCGTTCTTTATTATCTTTCTTTTCTTTACTCTGCATCATTTTCCGCAGTTCATTTCTTCAGGAATACATCAAGGAAATTTTTAGCCACGAAAATTTCATTTATGTGAGTTTCTTGTTCTGAATGTACCTTTACACATATAACATAACAAAAAGATCCCTTCTGCATAAGGCGTTGAGTTTGAAGTGCCGATATTAAGCAAAGAGGCAAATCATGCCTAATACCCTCAAAGTAGAAGATAGGCTGATTTGGTATGCAGAAAGTAATTATTTTTGTATAGCAATCAATACTAGCATGATAGGAAGATAACCAATCCATACCCAGTATAATATCAAAACCTTGGATTTCTAGGAGTATCAAATCGGCAAGGAGTTCATGTTCTCCGATAGAAATCAAACAAGATGGATAAACCAGATTTGTAGTCAAAGAATCCCCAACAGCATTAGTTACGTATAGCAAATAATCCAGTGGTTTAGGTTGAATGCTCAAGTGACAAGCAAAATATTGTGAAACGAAAGATAAGTTGGAACCAGGATCAAACAAAACTTTTGCATTTCTATTAGAAACATGTAGAATACCTTCAACCACTGATTTAGAGGCTCTGGAATCTTGTTCTGTGATAGCATATACTCTAGCATGGGTCGTTGGCTTAGGGGTTAGTGGCTCTTTCTTCTTGTTTAGTGGGCAGTCCCTGACTTTATGATCTAACTTTCCATAGGCAAAACAGGCTCCAGTCACCCGAAAACACTCACTTGTTTCATGATTACGTCCACATTTTGTACACGATAGAGTTCTTTATGATAGAGTTTCTTTCTCAAATCTAGGTATCTTTACCCTCTTATTACTTCTTTCTGCTTCATTTCCTCTCTTACTTTTACCAACAAACTTATCCTTGTTGTTCTTGTCCCTGATTTCTTGGATCTCCTCCAAGTCTTTTCAAGTATGAAAGCTCTTTCTACTACATCAGTGTATACCTGGAGTTTTAAAGCTGATATCCAACTTCTTACTGCTGGCCTTAGTCCTCTTTCAAATCTTCTTGCTTTCCTATATTCATCATCGATCATATGCGTGGCAAATCTAGAGAGCTCAGTGAATTTAGACTCATATCTGGCTACTGTCAAATTTCCCTGGATGAGATTCAAGAACTCCAATTCTTTCTGCTCTCTGATACAATCTGGAAAATATTTATCGTTGAACTTTTCTATAAATACCTTCCAAGTGATTGGCTCTTGTCGAGCTTCAGAAATCCTCTTCTTGGTTCGCCACCAGTGCTCAGCCTCTCCTTCTAGCATGAAGGTAGCAAGAGAAACCTTCTTATCATCTGGGCAATTTAAAACATCAAATATTTTCTCTATCTGCATCATCCATTGTTCTGCTACCATTGGATCCGGCTCACACTAAAACTAGGAGGACTAAGCTTCTTAAACTGTTCAATTCCCAACCCAGTCTGGTTTGAATTCCCTGTTTCATCATTTCTTCCTTGTCGAACTTGTTGTTGCATTACTTGTGTCATAGCCTCTAGAGTTTTCATAATTCCACTCAATTGATCAGATGTAGATGTAACAGGAGTACCAGATGACCTCGTCATCCTTGCTTCCTAAAAATAGCAAAAGATAACTTTTGATCAGTCTCTAAATAGAAATCACTAAACCTCAAAATTTATTATACATCTAGCATATCAAAATTCTTAGAAATCCTCAAACAACGCTCTGATACCAACTCTATCACGCCCCCTGAATTTTCCCATTCAGGAGGTGTGACCCTATCTAAAATCAATAATATTATAATTCATCGTCACAAATCAATCCAAGATCCAATCTAACATTTGAGGATACTAAGAACCATTCAAATCAATATTCACAATTCATAAACCTGTACGTTTCATAAATCATACTCTACTTCACTGAAAGATTCATAAAATCCGCAGCTCAACTAAACATCAACCACAGCACAAATCCATAATCGTTGAAATATATACAATCACAAAAATAATTATTTACCATGAGTTCTTATCCTTGTACAACTTAAACTTATCATTCCATGAACATGAGCGGTCCATTAAACTTTTACATCATATAAGTATCAACATATCCTTAACATTACATCAAAAGTAAAGTATACTATACAACAAAAACCTATCAACCAACAAAGATTAGTCCAAAATCTTCTAGCCTTTCATTGCTTCAACCTAATTCTAGCTTTTCAGTGTGTGACAAGCTACCCTAAAAAATTTATATAACAACAGAATGAGCATAAAGAGCTCAGCAAGCGACTAACATATCCATGGCGGCAGGAGAAATTCAAGCAGGCTTAGTATCAAGATAACAAAAGCAGAAATACAAGTGTTCATTTGAAATCATCTCATTTGGAATAAAAATCACAAAGGGTTTCCTCATTCGAAAACAAGCGTTAGACATAACAATACGAGAAAGGAAATTGGAGTATTTCATTAGCAAAATAAGCATTTAGGCATGTATCAAATGGCACCTGAAGCATTTCAATGTATATCAAAGGCATAAGAGTGTTTGAGAGCATAACAATGACATACGAAACACTCCAAAGTATAACAAGTGAACCGAATAGTAAATACAAGCTTGTATGTCATTTTTAAGGTAGCATGCATTCCATTTTTATCTAAAGCATAAATATAAACTCATAAGCAAAGCTTTGGATATCATATCAAAAACATAGAGGGCGCTGTGGGACCACATACACAATGTGATTCATCCATTTTAGGATGACCACCAAGCAAAAGTCTCCCACGTCTGGGAGCTTCATCCACCCACGTCTGAGTGAAGTCAATGGGGCCGGCAGAGCATCGCGGGCTCTATGCATAACTCCCTTTACCATTTTTGGCAAAGGTTCACAATATCCCACAAGACACTAGAGTACAAAAGGGTAGCATGAACAATGACATTGGCACATATCGGAAGCACATACGGAAACAACAGAAATATGCGTGTGCCTTTATCAAACAAGGAAATACAAACAAAACATTACATAATAAATTTCAGACATACAACAATTTTAGGATGAACAATACAAGAATTTCAAAGGACTAATATAAAGCTCAATTGAAGAAGAATTTAGCAGATATCAAATTTCCAATAGAATGAAACTTGAATAGGCAAAATTCAACAAAGTTTTCAATTCTGTCAGAATTCGAATGGTACATTTCCTGATTTGTTTGCGTGACCAAGCATGCTCCAATTCACTAAAAATGGTGTCAAAAGAAAGATATGCGAATCTAGTTCCCAAAGAATCAAGCTTTTCATAATTCAGAATTTTCACTAGAGAGTTATGAGCAATTTAGTAACAGAAGGTCAGAATTGATCATCTCTGTTTTGCAGAATAGATAGAATCAATTTAAACAGATGTTTCAGAAGGCAAACATATTTTAAAATTTCCAAATTGGTGTCAAAGAAAGATATACAAATTTAGTTTCCAAACAACTAAGTTTTACATAATTCAGAATTTCTACTAGAGAATTGAGTAGTTTAGTAACAGAAGGTCCAAAATTACAGTCCCTATTTTGTAGAATCTGTAGGGTTAATTGCAATAGAAGTCATCTTAGGCATTTTTGTTGAATCTCAAATTTTGATGATGAAACTAATTGATTGTGTTTAGATGTTTAACTGCATTTTGAGTGATGCAGATCTACTCGATCAGGATTAGACAGTTGACGCAGGAGGAATTGACGTTGCATCGGAGGAGATCACGTTAGGATATTGGACGGTAGAACGCTTCGGACATCGGGCATCGGGCCAAGGAGAGCGGAATTGTACCAAGGATATCGGGGTTGCGGAGGTCAACCGCCGATTGGGCAATAACCCGCAAGAGTGGACGATGCACTGAAGAATCGGACGAAGCGCCAACCAATGACATGCCGGGCAACAGAATGTCAATTCGCATTGTAATAATTGTCTAGATCGGAGTAGAGTTTTGGCTTATGTGTGCAGGATTAACTACGATAACGATGAAGACATAAAGCGAAACAAAGTGCCGGAGTCAAGCGCGAAGGATTCGTTGGGAGTTCGAGAGTTCGACGGAAGTCCGAAGGTTCATCGGGAATGCTGTCGGAACTAGCCGAGAATGAGTAGGGAGTTTGCCGATGGGTTTTCGGAAGCTCGCCGGAAGGTTCGTCGGAAGTTCGCGGAGCTCACCGAGAAAGATCGTAGCTTGCCGAAGAAGCTCATCAGAACTCGCCAAGATCAAATCGTGAAGTCTAGGAGCTTGCCGGGAGTTTGCAGAATGGTTTCCGAGAGTTTCTCGGAAGATCGCCGGAAGTTCGTCGGAAGAAGTCTTGACTTGTGGACTTTGTAATAGCTTAGGAAATGTCTTTAAATTCGTAGTTAGCATGTTAATTAGGGTTAGGATTAGGTGTTAATCTTATAACCCATGTAGGGGCCAATTGGGCCTGAGTTCGGACTGGTTTGGGCCAAGTTTGGAGCCCAACCAGTGAGCTGAAATAGCCAGGCGGTGGCACTACCGGTCTGGGCGGTGGCACCGCCCAGCACCCGAGAGCCAAGCAGTGGCACCACCGGTCTGGGAAGTGGCACCGCCCAGCACCTGAGAGCTAGGCGGTGGCACCGCCCAGTACACTGTCAGTGTCAAAACTGATAGGCGGTGGCACCGCCACTGACAGGCGGTGGCACCGCTAGCTTCGAGAACCGAAGAGAATTCAAATTTTGAAGCCCAAATTTGAATCCTCTTGAGGCCTATAAATACCCCTCTATTCTCAGTTGAGATAACAACTTTTGAGAAGCAATAGATTGGGATAAAAGCCTTAGCAAAGTCTTTAGCAAGTCTTGTTTTCAATTGCTTGAGTGTTCACCTCCTTCTTTCTCGTTGAAACTTTGTAAGAGTGTGAACCACTTGTAAAAAGTTGTAAGAGGGGTATTTGTCCTTCCCCTTCAAAGTGATTTGCTAGTGGAAGTTGGGAGCCTCATCGAAGAAGGCTTCGAAAGTGGATGTAGGTCATTTTGACCGAACCACTTTAAAATTGGCGTGTTCACTGGTTTGCATTTATTTATTGCACTTTACCTTACTGCAAATCTTTATAAGTGCTTTACTTCCTCATTACTTTTGCTGCACACATTTACGAACACGTTTTCAAGTTAAGCACTTCCGAGTTCGGTTTTTATCGTACGAAAAAGTTTCCAAAACCGACGTTTTAATCCGCTGCACTAATTCACCCCCCCTCTTAGTGCCACTCTGATCCTAACAATTTTGACTCCAAATCATTCAATCTAGGTATCAAATAAAGGTCTTCGAGTCTACTTTCAAATGGAATAGGTTTTGCCTAAATCAGAGTTTAGTCCAAAAAGTTAGGACTAAAACAATGCATGGAGGTCAGATTACCAAAAAATTATAGATTCATGGCTTTGTATCAAAACGAAAGAAATGTTTGGTTCTCAGCTGAAATCTTTCAAATTTTGTAGAATGGAAAAAAACAGAGATTAGGATTCTGTTGGATGGGGTTAGAACACTTGCCTCAAAAAGTTTTGATTTCCAAATGTGGCGGAATTGATGCAAAGCCTTAAGCTAAGATAGAACTTCTTCTTCTTCAATTCTTTCTCCTTCTCTTCTCCTTCAATTCCTTCTCCTCTTCTCAAGTTACGTTGGCTGCAAAGTTTCCCTTAGTTGTGCCTTAAATTACTTAGGTTTGGCTCATGCTAAAATAGTGAGGTGGCAAGCATGCATGGAGGTTTAGGTGTCAACTTTAGAATAAGTGCAAGTGGCTCATCCTTGCTAATGCCATAAGTCCTCCATA
Organism: Musa balbisiana; assembly: GCA_004837865.1. Classification (NCBI taxonomy): domain Eukaryota; kingdom Viridiplantae; phylum Streptophyta; class Magnoliopsida; order Zingiberales; family Musaceae; genus Musa; species Musa balbisiana. The sequence goes on along the minus strand of CM017194.1, from coordinate 16,190,769 downwards.
TAATTTAATATTGATATAATAAACTGAACTATTAAAGTACTACATAAGCTTTTTTTTTTTTTAAATAAGGGATGTGACAGTTGTATGTTGGAAGAGTTCAAAGCAAGATACTACTGCTGACTCGACCGTAGAGGCGGAGTACATTACTACAATAGAGACAACAAAAGAGGTAGTCTGGATGAAGAAGTTCATCATAGATTTGGGAGTCGTGCTAAGCAGCAAAGAATCAATTCCCTTATATTGTGATAACTCTGGGGTGATTACTCCAATTAGAGAACATGGGTCTCATCAGAAGTGTTCTAAGGAGGTTCTAACTTATTAGAGAGATCATAACCCAAGGAGATGTAGTAGTGGAAAGAGTTCCATCCGAAGATAACATTATAGATCCATTGACAAAGCCATTGTCTCAGGTTATCTTTGAGCGTCATAGGGGTCCGATGAGGATCAGACACATAGGTGATTGGCTTTAATTCAAGTAGGAGATTGCTAGTCATTTGTGCCCTGCAAGCCAATCACGTGAGTGATGGCACGTGTGACTTGACATGCAGTCGTTTTGCTTATTATATTTTGACATTTATCACTTTATATTGACTATTGCATATATGCATGTATATATTGTGATATCCTTGGATCTATGCAATGGGAATTGGATCGTGATGAGATCATGATAATGAGACTAATTCACCTTTAAACACAAATCCTAAATAATCCCGGTCGTAGATTACTCGAGAGGGACCTCGAGATAACCGGACAAACTAGTGTGCTGCATATATGTCTTTATGATGGTTGCAGCTAGTCTCATAGCTGCTCGTGTGGGGACACTAGGGATACAATACAGGTGCTCATTAGAGAATGAGTTCACTGATTGATCCGTTTACGGAATGCTGGATGGTTGATGATGCCTTATTATCAGACAGTGATTCCGTAGTCCTAGTGGCGTATCTGGTCCTTAGACTTGAGATACTAAGGATGTCCTATATGAGTGCTTCATTCTTTGATACCGGACTTATAGGTTTGAATGTCCCAGATCTAGTATAGCTGGTCATCGGGAGTGACAATCAACCTTATAAGGGCTATTGAGTGTCGATAGAGGATCATCCAGTCTCGGTGTCATGAGAGGAATATCCCAAATATTCTTGCTCAAATAAATCCCTGGCCAAGGTCATTCAGATTGAGAGAGAAAGGGTTCTCCAGGAGAATCCGATTAGAGTGAGAATCGAGTAGAAACTATATGGGTCTGACAGCACCATACCCAATATACGATCTCTGGGATATTAGATGGATGAGGGACTATATGTACATGGTAACCAAGGATAGACAGGTCCAATGGATTGGATTCCCATATATCGTCTAGGGACTGCGGCGTGGTGGCCTAGTATGTCCACAATCGATGAGTCAAGTGAATTATTATGAAGATAATAATTCATTAAGCCAAAAGGAATTCTGATAGGTATGACTTACAACTAGCTTGATATTGGGCCTAGAGGATCACATACATATGGTAGGCATTGCGATGAGTAGAGGTTCGGATATGAGATATCTGCCAGACCCCCTATCTTATTGGATATCCAATAAGCCCTTGAATTATTGGATCCTATGGATGAGATCCAATAAGAGCCCATAAGAGATTATTGGATAGAGATCCACTTGTTGGGAAATCTTGGGGGCGACATCACATGTGCAGCGGAAGAACAAGAAAAACAAAATCTCCAATTTCCCAAAAAAATGTTCGTCGTCGTGCGAAGATTGGTGTGCAAACATCCGCGAAACAAACTGCGTATAGAATTGATTGTGTTACCTAGGGAGATCATATATCCTTGTTTCCTTGCAGATCTCTAGGAGAAGGTGAAGGAGGTCAAGCATCATCCTCTCTAGCGGTGATCCACACAGCAGGGCTATGACGACGCTCCTCAAAACTCTAAGCCTGCTCTAAGGTGGAGAAGGGGAGGAGAATAGGAGAGGCAAAACAAAGGCTCTAGCCTATAAGGCTCTGAATCCCTCCTATTTATAGAGGCCCCCTATCAAACCCTAATGGATCCTCCCCTAGTGGGTATTGGATCTACATCCAATTACCCAAGCCTTTTAGATTAGTGGATCTCTATCCAATAATCTCTCATGGGCTCTTATTGGATCTCGTCCATGAGATCGAATAATTCATGGGCTTATTGGATATCCAATATGATAGGAGCTCCGACGGATATCTCATATCTAAACCTCTACTTATCGTAATGTCTACCATATGTGTGTGACCCTCTAGGCCCAATATCGAGCTGGCCATGAGTCATAGCTGTCAGAACTCCTTCTGGCTCAGTGAATTATTATCTCTGTAATAATTCACTCGACTCATCGACTACAGACGTACTAGGCCACTATGTCGTAGTCCTCAGACGATACAGGGGAATCCAATCTATTGGACCTATCTGTCCTCAGTTATCGTGTACTTGTAGTCTCTCATCCATCTAATATCCCAAAGACCGTATGTCGAGCATGGTGCTATCAGACCCATGTAGTTTCTACTCAAGTCTCGCTCTAATCGGATTCTCTCAGAGAACTCTTTCTCTCTCAACCTGAATGACCCTGGCCAGGGATTTGTCTGAGCAAGAACACATGGGATATTCCTCTCATGATGCCGAGAGTGGATGATCCTCTATCGACACTCAATAGCCCTCGTAAGGTCGATTGTCACTCCTAATGACCAATTGTACTAGATCTAGGACATCCAAACCTATAAGTCTGGTATTAAAGAGTGGAGCACTCATACAGGACATCCTTGGTGTCTCAAGTCTAAGGACCAGATACACCACTAGGACTACAGAATTGCTATCTAATAATAAGGCATCATCATGTTAGGACTCTAGCTAGGAGAGTCTTAATTGATAGGGGCATTCATGTAAAACCTACCTAAGCCGACCCTTATTAAAGAGGTGAAGAGGCCGGCTAGGATTTGGAGGTTATTTCTTAAAGAAGAATTAGAAGTTGTAAAGGAATAGGAGTCTTGAGTATGAGTCCTATTAGGACTCTTGAGTAGAAGTCTTAATTAAGTAGGAGTCTTGAGTAGGAGTCCTATTAGAACTTAGGGTTTAGAAACCCTATAAATAGTCATGTATTCATCTTCTTTTGATAAGCAATAGATGAATCTTTTCTGCAGCCTTTGTGTAGCAATTTGGGGAAGGGACCCCTATAGAGTTCCAATGAGGTCGATCCCCTAAAGAGATCAACCCGAAGCTTAGAATCTGCAAGGGTTCTAACACTTGGTATCAGAGCAGCGTTCTTGGCATCTCGCTGCCCTTCCACAGCCATCTATCAGCCCTTTATAGCCATCTAAAGCAATTCCCACAATTGCTTAAAAGATCGTCACCAAATTCCGCCGTCATCTCCACCACCGTGGATCATTTTTTGATCTCCCCGTGAATTGCAATAGGTTCTAGTTTCGTACCTTACTATTGTTGCAATTTAGTTATCCTTATTCGAAAATCCAAAAAAAAAAATTGTTCCTATATTGCTGCATAAACTTTTCATCGCAAAGTTTTCATCTCTACGACGAAAGATACATTGCAGAATTCCAACCGCATAGCACAGTCTATTTGATCTTGCTACTATATTTTTTTTATCCAAATCTCTATGAAATTTTTATGACAACTTTGAAACTTTCCAATAGCAGATTTCCCTTTGGATTTGTCAAAAAATTCTCAATATAAATCATTGATCTTTTATGTCTAATCTGCCATACTTGAAAATCTGCACTATAAAATTCCAACCGCATAGCACAATTTGTTTGATCTTGCTACTATATTTTTTCTGTCCAAATCTCTACAAAATTTTTATGATAGCTTTGACACTTCTAATAGTATATTTCTCTTTTATTTTATCAAAAAATTCTCAATATAAACCACTGATCTTTTACTTCCAATCTACTACAATTGAAAATCTATACTGTAGAAAATTTCAACTGCATATTGTTGCCTTAACCGATCTATTTGCAATCTTTTTAAACAAAATTTCTTGTATACTTACATAGATCATCTTGGCTTCCATCTAAGATTAATCTATTGAAGAATTCATCTCAGAAAATGATTTTGTATTGCTGCAAATTTTTGTCGCAAACCGCTGAAATTTTTCGACGAGAATTTTGCTATCACAACTTGCATCAATTTGTTTGCTATTATACTGCCAAAATTTTCTTAATTAAATTAGACATCCTTGCTGTCATATAAACTGAGATTTTTCTTTCAATTCCCTCCTCAAATCTTAAGTTTTTGGTGGAAATTTTATTGAGAAACCATTGTTTCATCGATGACAATTTTGCTTTCACAAGACAACACAATTCTGCAGCAAACTTCCATTGATTTCTATCAAACCATTACTGCCATCTACCACAGTTCTAAAACATTCATCCATAGCTCTAAAACTCCACCAAACCATACCCTCAAACTTCACCCAAAATAGCCGCAAAACAAGCCTATACCGCAGCCTACATCCACCAATCCACCAACCCTTTCGACCATCACTTCTCTCAACCTATACTTGCCTTTAACCCGACAACAAAAGAGAGATCTTAATATCACATATTTAGAGGCATATACTATAGCATCTAAGGAGGCAATCAATGCTAAATTGGAAGCCTTGGAGGCATGAATGGAGGATAAGATTCGGACTCTCTTTACCAAACTTAGTTTGGGCCGACCACAAACATGAAGAAATCACATCAAGGAGAGAGCTCTAACCAATTGCACTAAGCCCAAAGAGATGACTTCCAAGAGAGGGGAGGCTTTATAACTGACCCCAACTATCTATGCAAGATGGTGGACTTCCTTAGATGGGAAGAAGGAGACCTGATTGGTTGGATCTCATGCGCGAAGTGATATTTTCAGTACCACAAAACTACGGATGCATCTATGGTGGAAATTGCAGCTATACATCTTGAAGGGGATGCCATACAATGGTTTGATTAGTTTAAATATACTCATGGAGTCCTCTCATGGTGACAATTCAAAGGACTATTGATCCGCTTCGGACCAACCAATTACGAGAACATTGACGGACAACTAGCAAAGATCCGACAAACCTCCACCATTCAGGAGTATAAAACCAGGTTTGAAAGGTTATCTAATCAAGCTTGTGATTGGTCTCAAAAATAGCTATTGGGGACCTTCATTGACTGCTTGAAGCCGGAGATCCGGGGAGAAGTTAAAGCACGACAACCGTACATGCTTATGGCAGCTATCTCTTTCGCACGACATCAAGAGGAGCGATTGAACCATGAAGCTCAGAGGACTAAGATCACTTCTCAACCGAGTCCCTACACCAAAAATGATGACAAGGGAAGAGCTTCGGGAGCGATCTACGAAGGAGTTATGTTGGCACCGTGACGAGTCGTGGAGCCGCGAGCATCGCTGTAGAAAAGGAAGACTTCTTATGATTGAACCAGTAGAAGAAGGAGTCTTGAGTAGGAGTCCTATTAGGAGTCTTGAGTAGGAGTCCTATTAGGAGTCTTGAGTAGGAGTCCTATTAGGAGTCTTGAGTAGGAGTCCTATTAGGAGTCTTGAGTAGGAGTCCTATTAGGAGTCTTGAGTAGGAGTCCTATTAGGAGTCTTGAGTAGGAGTCCTATTAGGAGTCTTGAGTAGGAGTCCTATTAGGAGTCTTGAGTAGGAGTCCTATTAGGAGTCTTGAGTAGGAGTCCTATTAGGAGTCTTGAGTAGGAGTCCTATTAGGAGTCTTGAGTAGGAGTCCTATTAGGAGTCTTGAGTAGGAGTCCTATTAGGAGTCTTGAGTAGGAGTCCTATTAGGAGTCTTGAGTAGGAGTCCTATTAGGAGTCTTGAGTAGGAGTCCTATTAGGAGTCTTGAGTAGGAGTCCTATTAGGAGTCTTGAGTAGGAGTCCTATTAGGAGTCTTGAGTAGGAGTCCTATTAGGAGTCTTGAGTAGGAGTCCTATTAGGAGTCTTGAGTAGGAGTCCTATTAGGAGTCTTGAGTAGGAGTCCTATTAGGAGTCTTGAGTAGGAGTCCTATTAGGAGTCTTGAGTAGGAGTCCTATTAGGAGTCTTGAGTAGGAGTCCTATTAGGAGTCTTGAGTAGGAGTCCTATTAGGAGTCTTGAGTAGGAGTCCTATTAGGAGTCTTGAGTAGGAGTCCTATTAGGAGTCTTGAGTAGGAGTCCTATTAGGAGTCTTGAGTAGGAGTCCTATTAGGAGTCTTGAGTAGGAGTCCTATTAGGAGTCTTGAGTAGGAGTCCTATTAGGAGTCTTGAGTAGGAGTCCTATTAGGAGTCTTGAGTAGGAGTCCTATTAGGAGTCTTGAGTAGGAGTCCTATTAGGAGTCTTGAGTAGGAGTCCTATTAGGAGTCTTGAGTAGGAGTCCTATTAGGAGTCTTGAGTAGGAGTCCTATTAGGAGTCTTGAGTAGGAGTCCTATTAGGAGTCTTGAGTAGGAGTCCTATTAGGAGTCTTGAGTAGGAGTCCTATTAGGAGTCTTGAGTAGGAGTCCTATTAGGAGTCTTGAGTAGGAGTCCTATTAGGAGTCTTGAGTAGGAGTCCTATTAGGAGTCTTGAGTAGGAGTCCTATTAGGAGTCTTGAGTAGGAGTCCTATTAGGAGTCTTGAGTAGGAGTCCTATTAGGAGTCTTGAGTAGGAGTCCTATTAGGAGTCTTGAGTAGGAGTCCTATTAGGAGTCTTGAGTAGGAGTCCTATTAGGAGTCTTGAGTAGGAGTCCTATTAGGAGTCTTGAGTAGGAGTCCTATTAGGAGTCTTGAGTAGGAGTCCTATTAGGAGTCTTGAGTAGGAGTCCTATTAGGAGTCTTGAGTAGGAGTCCTATTAGGAGTCTTGAGTAGGAGTCCTATTAGGAGTCTTGAGTAGGAGTCCTATTAGGAGTCTTGAGTAGGAGTCCTATTAGGAGTCTTGAGTAGGAGTCCTATTAGGAGTCTTGAGTAGGAGTCCTATTAGGAGTCTTGAGTAGGAGTCCTATTAGGAGTCTTGAGTAGGAGTCCTATTAGGAGTCTTGAGTAGGAGTCCTATTAGGAGTCTTGAGTAGGAGTCCTATTAGGAGTCTTGAGTAGGAGTCCTATTAGGAGTCTTGAGTAGGAGTCCTATTAGGAGTCTTGAGTAGGAGTCCTATTAGGAGTCTTGAGTAGGAGTCCTATTAGGAGTCTTGAGTAGGAGTCCTATTAGGAGTCTTGAGTAGGAGTCCTATTAGGAGTCTTGAGTAGGAGTCCTATTAGGAGTCTTGAGTAGGAGTCCTATTAGGAGTCTTGAGTAGGAGTCCTATTAGGAGTCTTGAGTAGGAGTCCTATTAGGAGTCTTGAGTAGGAGTCCTATTAGGAGTCTTGAGTAGGAGTCCTATTAGGAGTCTTGAGTAGGAGTCCTATTAGGAGTCTTGAGTAGGAGTCCTATTAGGAGTCTTGAGTAGGAGTCCTATTAGGAGTCTTGAGTAGGAGTCCTATTAGGGTCGTGAGCCGCGAGCATCGCTGTAGAAAAGGAAGACTTCTTATGATTGAACCAGTAGAAGAAGAGGTCATGAAACATCTAGAAGAGAGCCTTGATAATAAAGAAGAAGATGTAGAAGAAGAGCCACAACCTACCGAAGTTACGGTACATGCACTAGTCGGCTACTCAAACCCACAAACAATGAAAGTTGAAGGCCTTATCAAACAACAATCGATCACTGTTCTCATCGACACGAGCAGCACTAATAACTTCCTAGACAGTAAAGTTACTGTCCGGATGGCTTTACCTATTGAGTATTATAGTAGGAGTCTTGAGTAGGAGTCCTATTAGGAGTCTTGAGTAGGAGTCCTATTAGGAGTCTTGAGTAGGAGTCCTATTAGGAGTCTTGAGTAGGAGTCCTATTAGGAGTCTTGAGTAGGAGTCCTATTAGGAGTCTTGAGTAGGAGTCCTATTAGGAGTCTTGAGTAGGAGTCCTATTAGGAGTCTTGAGTAGGAGTCCTATTAGGAGTCTTGAGTAGGAGTCCTATTAGGAGTCTTGAGTAGGAGTCCTATTAGGAGTCTTGAGTAGGAGTCCTATTAGGAGTCTTGAGTAGGAGTCCTATTAGGAGTCTTGAGTAGGAGTCCTATTAGGAGTCTTGAGTAGGAGTCCTATTAGGAGTCTTGAGTAGGAGTCCTATTAGGAGTCTTGAGTAGGAGTCCTATTAGGAGTCTTGAGTAGGAGTCCTATTAGGAGTCTTGAGTAGGAGTCCTATTAGGAGTCTTGAGTAGGAGTCCTATTAGGAGTCTTGAGTAGGAGTCCTATTAGAAGTTAGGGTTTAGAAACCCTATAAATAATCATGTATTCATCCTCTTTTGTTAAGCAATAGATGAATCTTTTCTGCAGCCTTTAAGCAGCAACTTGGAGGAAGGAACCCCTATAGAGTTCCAGAAGGCCGATCCCCTAAAGAGATCAACCCCAAGCTTAGAATCTGCAAGGGTTCTAACACTTGGTATCACAGTAGCGTTCTTGGTATCTCGCTGCCCTTTCCATAGCCATCCATTATCCGTTCACAGTCGCCCAAAGCAATTCCCACAATTGCTTAAAAGATCATCACCAAATCCCGCCATCATCTCCACCACCGCAGATCATCTTTTAATCTCCTTGTGAATTGCAACAGCTATCTACCATAGATCTAAAACTTTCATACACAGCCCTAAAACTCCACCAATCCACTAACCCTTACGACCATCACTTCTCTTAACCTATACATGCCTTTAACCCGACAACAAAAGAGAGATCTTAATATTACAGGTTTGGAGGCATATAGTATGGCATCTGAGGAGGCAATCAATGCTAAATTTGAAGCCTTCGAGGTGCGAATGGAGGATAAGATTCGGACTCTCTTTACCGAACTCAGTTTGGGCCGACCACTAAGCCCGAAGAAATCACATCAAGGAGAGAGCTCTAACCAATCGCACCAAGCCCGAAGAGATGACTTCCAAGAGAGAGGAGGTTTTATGACTGACCTCAACTATCCACACATGAGAGTGGACTTCCCTAGATGGGAAGAAGGAGACCCGATTGGTTGGATCTCGCGTGCGGAGTGATATTTTCGGTACCACAAAACTGTAGACGCATCTATGGTGGAAATTGCAGCTATATATCTTGAAGGGGATGCTATATAGTGGTTTGACTAGTTTGAATACACTCATGGAGTACTCTCATGATGATAATTCAAAGAAGGACTACTAATCCGCTTCGGACCAACCGATTACGAGAACATTGACGGACAACTAGCAAAGATCCGACAAACCTCCACCATTTAGGAGTACCAAACCAGGTTTGAAAGATTATCTAATCAAACTCAAGATTGGTCCGAAAAATAGTTATCGGGGACCTTCATTGAGGGCTTGAAGCCGGAGATCCGAGGAGATGTTAAAGCGCGACAACCATACACGCTTATGGCAGCCATCTCTTTCGCACGACTTCAAGAGGAGCGATTGAACCATGAAGTGTTGAATCTCGGATTTTGATGATGAAGTCAATTGTCATTTGTTATCTAATCCATATGTTGAGATAAGTGTGCAGGATTAACTACGATGAAAGTAAGACATGCAGCAGGAGTTGCGCCGAAGTCAAGACTATGATCACGTTGGGGGTTCGAGAGTTCAACGGAAGTCCGGACGGTCATCGGAGGTTCTGCGGGAACAAATCCGAGAAGTCCAGGAGCTTGCCAAAGAAGCTCATCGGAACTCGCCAAGTGGTTCGTTGCAAGTCTAGGAGTTTGCCGGAAGTCCGCAGGAGCATCGCCGAGGGTTCGCCGGATGATCGCCGGAAGTTCGCCGGAAGCTCGACGGAAGAAGCGATTGACGCACCGGAGCAAGTTGCAGTAAATGTCTTGAAAAATATCGTAGTTAGCATGATGATTCAGTTAGAAATGGGAGGTGATCCCATTAACTTAATCTTGGGGCAATTGGGCCCTTGATAGACCCAAATTGGGCCGAATGGATCAGCCCATTCGGACCCAAATTCGCTGGCCGACGGTGGCACCGCCCAGCTGCCGAGCCTCGGAGTGAGGCTGGGCGGTGGCACCGCCCCTGTCAGGCGGTGGCACCGCCTAGGCTCAGTCTCGGAGTGAGACTGGGCGGTAGCACCGCCCCTGTCAGGCGGTGGCACCGCTTGGGCTCAGTCTCCAAGTGAGACTGGGTGGGCGGTAGCACCGCCCTTGTCAGGCGGTGGCACCGCCTGGGCTCAATCTCCGAGTGAGACTAGGCGGTAGCACCGCCCCTGACAGGCGGTGGTACCGCCCGAGCTCGGTCTCCGAGCTCTGTCAGGCGGTAGTACTGCCCATTTATGGCGGTAGTACCGCTAGGACCCCGAAAACATGGGATATGACATTTTTGAGCTCCAAATTCAAATCAGTTTGGGGCCTATATAAACCCCACCCTTTCATGCATGAAAAGGCACCGAAACTTAGCATTTATTCTGAGATTTTGAGAGCTTAAAAGTGTTGTAAAAGGCTAGAAGTTCTTCTCCCTCTTTTCTTCAAAGTTTTGATCATTCAAGAGAGGAGTGAAAAATCTGTAAGGGTTGTCTCCTAAGCCCGTCAAAAGGAGTGAAACTGTAAAAGGGTGGTTGGCCTTCGCCTATTGAAGGAAGGCCTCTAGTGGACGTCGGTGACCTCATCGGAGGAGGAAGCCAAAAGTGGATGTAGGTCAAGATTGACCGAACCACTCTAAATCTCGGTTTGCATTTACATTTTGTTCTCTATCTTAACTGCAATTACTTCCATAGCTTTACTTTAACTGCACTTTGCTTGATCTTAAGTTAAAGCAATTTCTGAATCGACTTTCATACTGAAATCGTTCTTATCGTACGAACGTCGTTTTAATCGTCAAAAGTTTTCCGCTGCACTAATTCACCCCCCCCCCCCTCTTAGTGCTCTTGATCCTAACAATTGGTATCAGAGCAGGGTTAACTCTCAATCGGATTAAAACCCAAGAGAGATGGCTTATGTCGGAAATCAAGAGGGCCACTCTATTACACGTCCACCCATGTTCAATGGGACAGACTACACCTATTGGAAGACCCGAATGAGGATCTTCCTTATTTCAATGGATTTTGAACTTTGGAATCTTGTCGAAAATGGATTTTCGAAGTCTTCTCTTCCAATGATCGATTGGAATGAATTGGAGAAGAAGACTTTCGCTCTTAATGCAAAGGCTATGAATGCCTTATTTTGTGAGCTTGATAAAAATGAGTTCAATCGTGTTTCGGTTTGTGAAACCGCATTTGATATTTGGCATACACTCGAAGTGACTCACGAAGGCACAAGTAGAGTGAAAGAGTCAAAAATCAATCTTTTGATACATTCTTTTGAACTTTTTCGAATGAAACCGAGCGAGACTATTGGCGATATGTACACCCGTTTCACGGATGTCGTCAATGGTCTAAAAGGACTCGGCAAAAGTTTTTCGGATTTTGAGCTCGTAAATAAGATTCTAAGATCCCTTCCTAAGAGTTGGGACCCTAAAGTCACTGCTATTCAAGAGGCTAAAGATCTAAACAATTTCCCTCTTGAAGAATTAATCGGGTCATTAATGACCTATGAAATGACTTGCAAAGCTCATGAAGAGCAAGAAGACATCCTTCCAAAGAACAGGAAGGATATGGCACTTAGAACTCAAGAAAACCACTTGAGAGAGAACTCAAGTGATGAGGACTTTGACGATGACTTGGCACTTCTAACAAGAAGATTTAAAAAATTCATTAAAAGAAACAAGTTTAAAAATGACACAAAAAATAAATTTGAACCCAAAAAGGACCAAGTTATTTGCTACGAATGCAAGAACCGGGACACTACAAAATGTCCCCAAGTCAAGAAAGACACCAAAGAAGAAGGCGCTCAAGCAACGTGGGATGACTCAAGCGCGTCCTGAAGAAGAGGAGTCCACACCGAGCAAGTTGCTCACTATGCCCTAATGCGCATCGGAGAGGAGGTAACCAATTTAATTGATGCAGATTTATCATTTGATGAATTATAAATGCCTTCCATGGACTTAATTGATGAATGCAAAACTTAACTATTAGTAGAAAATACAAATTGCTAAAAAAGGAGCATAATAGTCTTACTTGTAATTTTGATAAATTAAAATCTGAATATCATGATAGTTTAGCTCCATGTATAAAATGCTATGATCTAGAAACTCTCCAAAAGGAGAACTTGCTACTTAAGGACACCTTGAAGAAATTCGAGGTTGGTAGCAAGTCTTTGAACATGATCCTTACAAATAAGGGTCACGTTCCTAAAAGAAATGGAATCGGATTTGTGAGAAGTCCTCAACAAAATGGAGTAGTAGAAAGAAAAAATAGAAATTTACAAGAAATGGCAAGAACCATGTTGAATGAACATAGCCTACCCAAATATTTTTGGGCCGAAGCCGTAAACACTGCATGCTATATTTTGAATAGAGTTCTAGTAAGACCCTTACTCACCAAAACTCCCTATGAGTTGTGGAACAACAAAAAAACCCAATGTTTCATATTTTAAAGTTTTTGGGTGTAAGTGTTTTATCTTGAATGAAAAGGATGCCTTAGGAAAATTTGATGCTAAATCCGATGAAGGAATTTTCCTTGGTTATTCTTTGGTTTCTAAAGCTTTTCGTATCTTCAATAAAAGAACTTTAATTATAGAAGAATCCATTCATGTTGTTTTCAATGGATTTTTGAACTTTGCAAAATGAACCGCGCGAGACTATTGGCGATATGTACACCCTTTCACGGATGTCGTCAATGGTCTAAAAGGACTCGGCAAAAGTTTTTCGGATTTTGAGCTCGTAAATAAGATTCTAAGATCCCTTCCTAAGAGTTGGGACCCTAAGTCACTGCTATTCAAGAGGCTAAAGATCTAAACAATTTCCCTCTTGAAGAATTAATCGGGTCATTAATGACCTATGAAATGACTTGCAAAGCTCATGAAGAGCAAGAAGACATCCTTCCAAAGAACAGGAAGGATATGGCACTTAGAACTCAAGAAAACCACTTGAGAGAGAACTCAAGTGATGAGGACTTTGACGATGACTTGGCACTTCTAACAAGAAGATTTAAAAAATTCATTAAAAGAAACAAGTTTAAAAATGACACAAAAAATAAATTTGAACCCAAAAAGGACCAAGTTATTTGCTACGAATGCAAGAAACCGGGACACTACAAAATGTCCCCAAGTCAAGAAAAGAACACCAAAGAAGAAGGCGCTCAAAGCAACGTGGGATGACTCAAGCGCGTCCGAAGAAGAGGAGTCCAACACCGAGCAAGTTGCTCACTATGCCCTAATGGCCATCGGAGAGGAGGTAACCAATTTAATTGATGCAGATTTATCATTTGATGAATTATTAAATGCCTTCCATGACTTATTTGATGAATGCAAAACTATTAGTAGAAAATACAAATTGCTAAAAAAGGAGCATAATAGTCTTACTTGTAATTTTGATAAATTAAAATCTGAATATCATGATAGTTTAGCTCCATGTATAAAATGCTATGATCTAGAAACTCTCCAAAAGGAGAACTTGCTACTTAAGGACACCTTGAAGAAATTCGAGGTTGGTAGCAAGTCTTTGAACATGATCCTTACAAATAAGGGTCACGTTCCTAAAAGAAATGGAATCGGATTTGTGAGAAGTCCTCAACAAAATCCAACCACCTTCATAAAAGACCATATCTTACATGTTCGGCACCAAAGCAAATGCAACTTTTGTTGCAAATATGGACATAAAACTTATCAATGTCCATTCAAGAAAACTAGTCCGAACAAACTGATTTGGGTTCCTAAAGGAACCATAATCAATTCTATGCAACATGATAAACAAGTTAGATCAGTTTTTGAGGCACCCAAAAGTAAATGGGTTCCTAAAAATAATCCTTTCTTGTAGAAACATACACCATCATAAGCTAGGAGCAAGAGATGGTACTTTGATAGTGGATGCTCAAGGCATATGACCGGAGATCCATCTCAATTCTCTAAGCTCATTAGCATAGACGAAGGCTATGTCACCTTTGGAGACAACAACAAGCGTAAAATCATTGGCAATGGAACCATAGGTAACAAATCCAACTTCTTTATTGAAGATGTTTTGTTAGTTGATGGTTTAAAACATAACCTCTTGAGCATTAGTCAATTATGTGATAAAGGATATATTGTCAAATTTGAATCTAATGCTTGCATCATTGAAAAACCATACAAAAACACATCAATGATTGCATTAAAATAAAATAACGTATACACTATTGACATCAATGATCTTTGTAATAAAATGTGTTTCACGGTTTTGAATGAGGATGCTTGGCTTTGGCATAGGAGATTAGGTCATGCTAGCATGAAACTAATCACTCAAATATCATCCAAAGAACTTGTAAGAGGAATTCCTCATATCAAGTTCATCAAAGATAATGTGTGTGATACTTGTCAATTAGGAAAACAAATTAAGGGTAGTTTCAAATCTAAGAATCAAATAAGCACCTCTAGGCCCTTACAATTGATCCATATGGACTTGTTTGGACCTATCTCTACATCAAGTCTAGGTGGTAGCAAATACGCTTTCGTCATTGTAGATGACTATAGTAGATACACATGGACTTATTTCTTAAAACATAAAAATGAATGCTTTAGATATTTTACCAAGTTTTGCAAACTTGTCCAAAATGAAAAGGGTTCTATGATTTCGTCAATTAGAAATGATCATGGTGGTGAATTTCAAAACCATGATTTTCAAAAATTTTGTGAATTTAATGGATACAATCATAACTTCTCTACTCCAAGAAATCCTCAACAAAATGGAGTAGTAGAAAGAAAAAATAGAAATTTACAAGAAATGGCAAGAACCATGTTGAATGAACATAGCCTACCCAAATATTTTTGGGCCGAAGCCGTAAACACTGCATGCTATATTTTGAATAGAGTTCTAGTAAGACCCTTACTCACCAAAACTCCCTATGAGTTGTGGAACAACAAAAAACCCAATGTTTCATATTTTAAAGTTTTTGGGTGTAAGTGTTTTATCTTGAATGAAAAGGATGCCTTAGGAAAATTTGATGCTAAATCCGATGAAGGAATTTTCCTTGGTTATTCTTTGGTTTCTAAAGCTTTTCGTATCTTCAATAAAAGAACTTTAATTATAGAAGAATCCATTCATGTTGTTTTCAATGAGATTTCTGAAATCAAGAAAAATGATTTTGATGATGATGTTAATTTTGATTCTTTGAATTTAAATAAAACCCCTTCTCCAGCTAGCAACTTGGATGCATCCACTTCCGAAACATCCTTACCCAAGGATTGGAAATATGTAGATGCTCATCCTAAGGAGCTAATTCTAGGAGACACATCTAAGGGGGTTCAAACATGTTCTTCTCTTAAAGAATTTTGTGCCAACGTCGCTTTTCTCTCCCAAATTGAACCTAAATGTATTGACGAAGCCATGAAAGATGATTCATGGATTATCGCAATGCAAGATGAGTTAAATCAATTTGAGAGAAATGAGGTGTTGAAGCTTGTTCCTAGGCCAAATGACCATTTAGTTATTGGTACTAAATGGGTCTTTAGAAACAAGCAAGATGAATATGGTATCGTGGTTAGAAACAAGGCTAGATTAGTGGCCAAAGGTTTCAACCAAGAAGAAGGTATCGATTATGAAGAAACATTCGCTCCTGTGGCTCGATTAGAAGCCATAAGGATGCTCCTTGCCTATGCTAGTAATAATAATTTTAAGTTGTTTCAAATGGATGTTAAAAGTGCTTTTCTAAATGGCTTTATTTCCGAAGAAGTTTATGTTGAACAACCTCCTGGATTTGAAAATAATAGCCTCCCTAATCATGTGTTTAAATTAACTAAAGCTCTCTATGGTTTAAAACAAGCCCCTAGGGCTTGGTATGAGAGACTTAGTTCTTTTCTTATTGAAAATAATTTCACAAAAGGCAAGGTTGATACTACATTGTTTATCAAGAATTCTGAAAATAATTTTCTCATTGTTCAGATTTATGTTGATGATATTATCTTTGGCTCTACAAATGAATCTCTTTGTGAATCTTTTGCTAAAACCATGAGTCTTGAATTTGAAATGAGTTTGATGGGAGAATTAACCTTTTTCTTAGGCTTACAAATTAAGCAACTAAGAAATGGCATCTTTATTAGTCAAACTAAATATGCTTTAGATTTGCTAAAAAGATTTAATATGGAAAGCTCAAAAGCTATTAACACTCCTATGAGCACCTCCACTAAATTAGAAGTTGATGAAAGTGGAGAAAGTTTCGATCAAAAAACTTATAGGGGTATGATAGGAAGTTTACTTTACCTCACTACAACTAGACCAGATATCATGTTCAGTGTAGGACTTTGTGCTAGGTTTCAATCGAACCCTAAGATATCTCATCTCAAAGCGGTTAAAAGAATACTTAGATATCTTAAAGGTACCACAAATCTAGGATTATGGTATCCGAAAACCAAGAAGTTTGAGTTAATTGCTTATGCTTATGCAGATTTTACTGGATGTAGATTAGATAGAAAAAGCATATCAGGAACATGTCAATTTTTGGGACATGCTCTTGTTTCCTGGTCATCTAAGAAACAAAACTCGGTTGCACTATCAACAACCGAAGCCGAGTATATTGCAGCTAGTGCATGCTGTGCACAAGTTGTGTGGATGAAAAACACCTTAGAAGATTATAAAGTTTATCTTAAAAATATTCCCATTAAATGTGATAACACAAGTGCTATATGTTTAACAAAGAATCCCATTCAACACTCAAGAACAAAACATATTGATATTAGACATCACTTCATACGAGATCATGTCACTAATCATGATATAGTTATAGAGTTCATTGATACTAAACATCAACTAGCTGATATTTTTACAAAGCCTTTGAGTGAAGAACAATTTAATTTCATTAGAAGAGAATTAGGAATGTTAATGTGTCCGAATGCTTGAACTCATTAAATCTATTTTTCGGACTTTCTTGATTCAATAATCAAATCACTTAATTGCTATGATGATTTTACATGATTACATGCCTTAATAATATGTTGGAAATTATGTGTTTTGGATATAAAAATTTCCATGATAATGAGCATGTTTTATCTTCATGATTATATTGGAAAATCTATAGCAAAACCTTGTCCGAATGCATGAAAGTGTTAAATTTTATTTTTGGATTTTCTTGATATCTTATTCTCTTCCGAACTTAATAAGCATATGTCATATCGAGTTTGATTCATATCATTGATTTTTGACATATGGAATCAATTAGCAAATACATCTTTCATAGGCTTATAATGTGAAAAATATTTTCGAGAAATGGATTTGATAAAATGATTCCTTCTTATAATTTCCTTTTTGAAAAAGGAAGATTTTTTTTTACTTGCAAGGATATTGATTCACATACATATCTTGATCCTTGTGAAAATAAAGCGTGATTTAATCTTTCCTTGAGATGTTTGTATAATTGGTATCCTATCACTCATTGTTAAAAAATTACCTATCACTCACTTGTGTTTAAAATTTGCTTATATCATTCTCCTTTTTGTTGATGACAAAGGGGGAGAAATATATGAATTGATGCTATGAGTGCCATATATTGAATTTGAATTATGTTAAAAAAAAAAGCTTGCATCGAAATATATGGTAAATTGATAATAGAAATGCTATGATTGCTAAACACTTTGAAATATTTGCATTATGTTAAGATATCAAGAACTTGCATCATAATTTTACATGTTGATATCTTACCATATGATGAATTGCTACCATTACTATCATTCACATTTGAAATGTAAAACTTGAAAATGGATGTCAAGCCTTGACATCATTTTCAGAGAGATACATCATGATAGGAATCATGATGGAAGTATTGATAAGGTTAAACAATCTTAACTTATCAATATGTCTCTTGAATTCAAAGGCTTTGAATTCAAAAATGACTTATCTTGAGTATGGCATATAGATAGGGGGAGTTAAAGTTAACTCCGTTATCAATTGATTGTCATCATCAAAAAGGGGGAGATTGTTGAATCTCGGATTTTGATGATGAAGTCAATTGTCATTTGTTATCTAATCTATATGTTGAGATAAGTGTGCAGGATTAACTACGATGAAAGTAAGACATGCAGCAGGAGTTGCGCTGAAGTCAAGACTATGATCACGTTGGGGGTTCGAGAGTTCGACGGAAGTCCGGACGGTCATCGGAGGTTCTACGGGAACAAATCCGAGAAGTCCAGGAGCTTGCCAAAGAAGCTCATCGGAACTCGCCAAGTGGATCGTCGCAAGTCCAGGAGTTTGCCGGAAGTCCGCCAGAGCATCACCG
The DNA here is from genome assembly GCA_004837865.1 of Musa balbisiana. Taxonomy (NCBI): domain Eukaryota; kingdom Viridiplantae; phylum Streptophyta; class Magnoliopsida; order Zingiberales; family Musaceae; genus Musa; species Musa balbisiana. The sequence goes on along the minus strand of CM017194.1, from coordinate 16,172,497 downwards.
AGGGTTCGTCGGATGATCGCCGGAAGTTCGCCGGAAGCTCGACGGAAGAAGCGATTGACGCACCGGAGCAAGTTGCAGTAAATGTCTTGAAAAATATCATAGTTAGCATGATGATTAAGTTAGAAATGGGAGGTGATCCCATTAACTTAATCTTGGGGTAATTGGGCCCTTGACAGACCCAAATTGGGCCGAATGGATCAGCCCATTCGGACCCAAATTCGCTGGCCGGCGGTGGCACCGCCCAGCTGCCGAGCCTCGGAGTGAGGCTGGGCGGTGGCACCGCCTAGGCTCAGTCTCGGAGTGAGACTAGGCGGTAGCACCGCCCCTGTCAGGCGGTGGCACCGCCTAGGCTCAGTCTCCGAGTGAGACTGGGTGGGCGGTAGCACCGCCCCTGTCAGGCGGTGGCACCGCCTGGGCTCAGTCTCCGAGTGAGACTGGGTGGTAGCACCACCCCTGACAGGCGGTGGTACCGCCCAAGCTCAGTCTCCGAGCTCTGTCAGGTGGTAGTACCGCCCATTTATGGCGGTAGTACCGCCAGGACCCCGAAAACATGGGATATGACATTTTTGAGCTCCAAATTCAAATCAGTTTGGGGCCTATATAAATCCCACCCTTTCATGCATGAAAGGGCACCGAAACTTATCATTTATTCTGAGATTTTGAGAGCTTAAAAGTGTTGTAAAAGGCTAGAAGTTCTTCTCCCTCTTTTCTTCAAAGTTTTGATCATTCAAGAGAGGAGTGAAAAATCTGTAAGGGTTGTCTCCTAAGCCCGTCAAAAGGAGTGAAACTGTAAAAGGGTGGTTGGCCTTCGCCTATTGAAGGAAGGCCTCTAGTGGACGTCGGTGACCTCATCGGAGGAGGAAGCCAAAAGTGGATGTAGGTCAAGATTGACCGAACCATTCTAAATCTCGGTTTGCATTTACATTTTGTTCTCTATCTTTACTGCAATTACTTCCATAGCTTTACTTTAACTGCACTTTGCTTGATCTTAAGTTAAAGCAATTTCTGAATCGACTTTCATACCGAAATCGTTCTTATCGTACGAACGTCGTTTTAATCGTCAAAAGTTTTCCGCTGCACTAATTCACCCCCCCCCTCTTAGTGCTCTTGATCCTAACATGAAGCCCAGAGGACTAGGATCACTCCTCGACCTGCAATACTAAAGCCCTCAGCCCCCCCTACTATTAACCGAGCACTTGCACTAAAAAGGTTGACAAGAGAAGAGCTTCGGGAGCAATCTGCGAAGGGGTTATGTTTGCATTGCGACGAGCCGTGGAGCCGCTAGCATCGCTATAGAAAAGGGAGACTTCTTATGATTGAACCAGTAGAAGAAAAGGTCATTGAACATCTAGAAGAGAGCCTTGAACATAAAGAAGAAGATGTGGAAGAAGAGCCACAACCAACTGACGTTACGGTACACGCATTAGCCGGCTACTCCAACCCGCAAATGATGAAAGTTGGAGGCCTTCTCAAACAACAACTGATCACTGTTCTCATCGACACGGGCAGCACTAATAACTTCCTAAACAGTAGGGTTGCTGCTCGGATGGCACTACATATAGAAGGTTGTAGCAAGTTCGATGTAAAGGTTGCCGACGGCAGAATCCTAAAGAGCGACCAAAGATGCCCGCATGTGAAATTATTGTTGCAAGACCAAGAAATTATGACTGACTTCTTCCTACTACCAATTGATGACTATGAGGCCGTGCTTAGCATAGAATGGCTGACTACACTGGGTGATGTCTCTTGGAACTTTTCCAAATTAATTATGAAATTCTACTGCAAAGGCAAACAGATCATCCTACGCGGGAAGCGCGGAAGCAACGTAACCACCATTTTAACCCAATGAATGGAGAAAGTTTTGCATAAGGTAAATGGTGGCTTTTTGATACATCTCCAGCAGCAAACAGAGGGGAAGAAAATAGAAATTGAAGATCAAAATCTTGCCCAACTGCTTGCTGAATTTGCTGACATTTTTGCAGCAAATACTCGACCGTACCGATATCCTCACCTCCAAAAGGATGAAATTGAAAAGATCGTAAAGTAGATGCTTGAAATAGGAGTGATTCGACCAAGTTGTAGCCCCTATTCCTCATCGGTGCTACTTGTATGCAAGAATGATGGAACTTGGCGGATGTGCATCGACTACCGAGCTTTAAATGACATCATTGTCAAGGACAAGTACCCAATACCAGTGGTGGATGAACTTCTTGATGAATTAAAAGGAGCTCGAGTCTTCACGAAGTTAGACCTCCGATCCGGTTACCACCAAATTCGAGTATGTGAAGACGATATTCCAAAAACTACATTCCGCACACATGATGGCCATTATGAATTCTTGGTAATGCCTTTTGGACTCACTAACGATCCTTTAACCTTTCAAAGTCTCATGAATGATATTTTTCGGAGCTTTCTTCGCAAATTTGTGTTGGTATTTTTCGATGATATTCTCATTTATAGCCCTTCTCTTAAGAGTCACTTTCAGCATTTATGGATTGTTTTGACGATCCTTCGGGAGAATACTCTTTTTGTTAAGCAACCAAAGTGCAGCTTTCTCCAGCAAAAGGTAGAGTACCTTGGGCACATAATATTAGAAGAAGGGGTGGTGGTAGACCCAACAAAAATTGAGGCAATGCAAGGCTGGCCGAAACCTACAAATGTGAAATTACTGCATGGGTTCCTTGGACTGACGGGCTACTACCGAAAATTTGTTAAGGACTATGGGAAGATCAGCACACCCCTCACTTCTCTACTGAAAAAAGATGCCTTCCAATGGTCAGACAAAGCCTCCGCTGCCTTCGACAAACTTAAGGCAGCCATAACAATGACGCCGGTGCTAGCACTACCAGATTTCAGTCGACCCTTCATCACTGAGGCCGATGCATCTGGAGTCAGAATTGGAGTCGTTCTTATGCAAGATGGTCGACCACTCACATACACTAGCAAGGCATTGTCTCCCTCCCATCAAAATATGTCAGTATATGATAAAGAGATGCTAGCCATTGTGCACGCAGTAACGAGGTGGAGACCCTATCTGATCGACCGACGATTTCAAATTAAAATTGACCATAGAAGTCTCAAATACTTTTTGGAGCAAAAGATATCATCCCCTAAGCAGAAAAAATGGGTAACCAAACTTCTTGGATTCGATTATGAAATTATTTATAAAAAGGGAAAAGAAAACGTTATTGTAGATACACTCTCACAACTACCTGAGCAAGCTAAGGTTTCAGCCATCTCCCTTCCTACCACCAGCCTCCTTGAAGACATTAGGGAAGAATGGAAGAAGGATCCAGAGGTCAGCAACACCATAAAAAAATTGGAGGAAGATCCAAATGCAATAGCCCACTACACTTGGGATTCGAGGGATCTACGCTACAAAGGTCGCATTGTGCTTATACCTGACTCCCCTTGCATCACAATTATCCTGCATGAAATGCACTCCACACCTTCAGCAGGGCATTCTAGATTCCTGAGAACCTATAAAAGAGTGAAGCCAAATTTTTATTAGAGAGGGATGAAAAAAATTATTGCTAAATATGTGACATAATGTGATGTATGGCAACAGCACAATGGCGAAACAGTGGCAAATCCAGTGAAGCTACAACCACTACCCATACCGGACTCGGTGTGGACTGACATCTCCATGGACTTTATCGAAGGGCTGCCACCTTCCAAAGGTAAAGGCACAATTCTCGTGGTGGTTGATCGACTTACGAAATATGCTCATTTTTGTGTGTGAGAAATCCCTACACTACTACTAGTATTGCCCAGATTTTTATAAAAAATATTATTAAATTGCATGGGATGCCAAGGTCCATTGTAAGTGATCATGACAAGATCTTCACCAGTAAATTTTGGACCGAGTTATTTCAGTTACAAGGCACCAAACTCAAGATGAGCACAACGTATCATCCACAAACTAACGACTAAACAGAGGTGGTAAACAGGTGTTTTAGAGACGTACCTTCGGTGTTTCGCCATCGACTAAGGTAGATCAGGTCAACCAAGAATTGATTGATAAAGACAAACTCTTACAGCTATTAAAGGATAATCTCTCTACAGCTGAAGCTAGAATGAAGCAGCAAGCCAACGCATGACGAAGTGAAAGAGAATTTTCAGTAGGATATTGGGTTTATCTTCGCCTACAACCATACAAGCAACTCTCCATCAAAACTCGAGCCTCCATGAAGCTATCCCAACGTTTTTATAGTCCCTATCAGATCACAGAGCATATTGGAGCCGTGGCGTATAGATTTAAATTGCATGGGATGCCAAGGTCCATTGTAAGTGATCATGACAAGATCTTCACCAGTAAATTTTGGACCGAGTTATTTCAGTTACAAGGCACCAAACTCAAGATGAGCACAACGTATCATCCACAAACTAACGACTAAACAGAGGTGGTAAACAGGTGTTTAGAGACGTACCTTCGGTGTTTCGCCAGCGATCGACTAAAAGAGTGGGCGAAATGGCTTCCTTGGGCCAAATGGTAGTATAATACTACATATCATTCATCTACAAAATGTACCCCTTATGAAGCATTGTATGGTCGGCCAGCCCCAATGATTCCAAAGTATGTAATTGGCTCGACTAAGGTAGATCAGGTCAACCAAGAATTGATTGATAAAGACAAACTCTTACAGCTATTAAAGGATAATCTCTCTACAGCTGAAGCTAGAATGAAGCAGCAAGCCAACGCATGACGAAGTGAAAGAGAATTTTCAGTAGGATATTGGGTTTATCTTCGCCTACAACCATACAAGCAACTCTCCATCAAAACTCGAGCCTCCATGAAGCTATCCCAACGTTTTTATAGTCCCTATCAGATCACAGAGCATATTGGAGCCGTGGCGTATAGATTTAAATTGCATGGGATGCCAAGGTCCATTGTAAGTGATCATGACAAGATCTTCACCAGTAAATTTTGGACCGAGTTATTTCAGTTACAAGGCACCAAACTCAAGATGAGCACAACGTATCATCCACAAACTAACGACTAAACAGAGGTGGTAAACAGGTGTTTAGAGACGTACCTTCGGTGTTTCGCCAGCGATCGACTAAAAGAGTGGGCGAAATGGCTTCCTTGGGCCAAATGGTAGTATAATACTACATATCATTCATCTACAAAATGTACCCCTTATGAAGCATTGTATGGTCGGCCAGCCCCAATGATTCCAAAGTATGTAATTGGCTCGACTAAGGTAGATCAGGTCAACCAAGAATTGATTGATAAAGACAAACTCTTACAGCTATTAAAGGATAATCTCTCTACAGCTGAAGCTAGAATGAAGCAGCAAGCCAACGCATGACGAAGTGAAAGAGAATTTTCAGTAGGATATTGGGTTTATCTTCGCCTACAACCATACAAGCAACTCTCCATCAAAACTCGAGCCTCCATGAAGCTATCCCAACGTTTTTATAGTCCCTATCAGATCACAGAGCATATTGGAGCCGTGGCGTATAGATTTAAATTGCCTGAGGATGCCAAAATTCACCCTGTCTTCCACATGTCATGCCTGAAGCCCAATTTGGAAGAACATGAGTCACCCCAGATCCAACTGCCCAACACCACTGAGGATGGAGTTATTCAAGCCCAACCACAAGTCATCCTCGATCGCAGGATCGTGATGCGTCACCGACGTCCCTCTACTGAAGTACTAGTGTATTGGAATAATTTACCGCTTAAAGATGCCACATGGGAACCATATGATGACCTGAAGACCCGGTTCCCTTAGTTCATGGAATCTCAGCCTTGAGGACAAGGCTGATTTGAAGAGGGCGGGTCTATTAGGACTCTAGTTAGGAGAGTCCTAATTGAGAGAGACATTTATGTAAAACCTACCTAAGCCGACCCTAATAAAGAGGTAAAAAGGCTGGCTAGGCTTTGGAGGTTATTTCTTAGAGAAGAATTAGAAGTTGTAAAGGAATAGGAGTCTTAAGTAGGAGTCTTATTAGGAGTCTTCAGTAGAAGTCTTAATTGTGTAGGAGTCTTGATTGGAGTCCAATTAGGAGTTAGGGTTTAGAAACCCTATAAATAGTCATGTATTCATCCTCTTTTGATAAGCAATAGATGAATCTTTTTTACAGCCTTTGTGTAGCAACTTGGAGGAAGGAACTCCTATAGAGTTCCAAGGAGGCCGATCCCCTAAAGAGATCAACCTCAAGCTTAGAATCTGCAAGGGTTCTACCAGTTTCCTAGAATTTTATGAAACTAATTGTGAAATTTTACAGTAAGGGGAAACAAGTGATATTGCACAGGATACGTGGGGGCGACATAACGATGATTTGCATACAACAAATGGAGAAGGTTTTGCATAAAGCATGCAGCGACTTTTTGGTATAACTTGAGCAGTAAACTAAGGAAGAGCTTGTTGAATCTTGGATTTTGATTATGAAGTCAATTGTCATTTGTTATCTAATTCATATGTTGAGATAAGTGTGCAGGATTAATTACGATGAAAGTAAGACATGCAACAGGAGTTGCGTCGGAGTCAAGACAATGATCAAGTTGGGGGTTCGAGAGTTCGACGGAAGTCCGGACGGTCGTTGGAGGTTCTGCGAGAACAAATCCGACAAGTCCAGGAGCTTGCCAAAGAAGCTCGTGGGAACTCGCCAAGTGGACCGTCGCAAGTCCAGGAGTTTGCCGGAAGTCCACCGGAGCATCGCCGAGGGTTCGTCGAACGTTCGCCGGAAGTTCACCGGAAGCTCACCGGAAGGGAACTCGACGTTGCCAGTTAAAAACCTGCTTAGGACTATGTCTTAATTTCATAGTTTGCATGTATTTAGGGTTAGGATTAAGGGTTAATCCTATAACTTATGGGCCAATTGGGCCCGAGTTTGGACTAGTTTGAGCTAAGTTTGGAGCCCAACCAGTGAGCTGAAATAGTCTAGGCGGTGGCACCACCAAACTAGGTGGTGGCACCGCCAGTACACTGTCAATATCAGACACTGATAGGCGGTGCCACCGCCAGCATTTGGAAACCCAAAAGAATTCAAATTTAGAGCCCAAATTTGAATCCTCTTAGGACCTATATAAACCCCACCCTTTCATGCATGAAAAGGCACCGAAACTTAGCATTTATTCTGAGATTTTGAGAGCTTAAAAGTGTTGTAAAAGGTCAAAAGTTCTTCTCCCTCTTTTCTTCCAAGTTTTGATCATTCAAGAGAGGAGTGAAAAATCTATAAGGGTTGTCTCCTAAGCCCGTCAAAAGGAGTGAAACTATAAAAGGGTGGTTGGCCTTCGCCTATTGAAGGAAGGCCTCTAGTGGACATCGGTGACCTTATCGGAGGAGGAAGCCGAAAGTGGATGTAGGTCACGTTTGACCGAACCACTCTAAAACTCTGGTTTGCATTTACTTATTGCTATTACCTTATTGCAAACCCCTTCAATAGCTTTCTGCCTTCAATAATTTTTCGTATGCTTTTAATCTAAGTATATTTCCGAAATTGATTTTCAACGTACGAAGGTTTTTCCAAAAATGACGTGATTTTATCCGCTGCACTAATTCACCCCCCCCTCTTAGTGCCAACCTTTGACTCTCGATCCTAACAATTGGTATCAAAGTGGGGTTAACTCTTAATCAGAATAAAACCCAAGAGAGATGGCATACGTAGGAAATCAAGAGGGCTACTCTATTACATGTCCACCCATGTTCAATGGGACAGACTACACCTATTGGAAGACCCGAATGAGGATCTTCCTTATTTCAATGGATTTTAAACTTTGGAATCTTGTCGAAAATGGATTTTCGAAGTCTTCTCTTCCAATGATCGATTGGACTAAATTGGAGAAGAAGACTTTCGCTCTTAATGCAAAGGCTATGAATGTCTTATTTTGTGTGCTTGATAAAAACGAGTTCAATCGTGTTTCGGTTTGTGAAACCGCATTTAATATTTGGCATACACTCGAAGTGACTCACGAAGGCATAAGTAGAGTGAAAGATCAAAAATCAATCTTTTGATACATTCTTTTGAACTTTTCTGAATGAAACCGAGTGAGACTATTGGCGACATGTACACCCGTTTCACGAATGTCGTCAATAGTCTAAAAGGACTCGGCAAAAGTTTTTCAGATTTTGATCTCGTAAATAAGATTCTAAGATCCCTTCCTAAGAGTTGGGACCCTAAAGTCACTGTTATTTAAGAGGCTAAAGATTTAAACAACTTCCCTCTTGAAGAATTAATCGGGTCATTAATGACCTACGAAATGACTTGCAATGCTCATGAAGAGCAAGAAGACATCCTTCCAAAGAATAGGAAGGATATGGCACTTAGAACTTTCGAAGACCACTTAAGAGAAAACTCAAGTGATGAAGACTGTGACGATGACTTGACACTTCTAACAAGGAAATTCAAAAAATTTATTAAAAGAAACTAGTTTAAAAATAACACAAAAAATAAATTTGAACCCAAAAAGGACCAAGTTATTTGCTATAAATGCAAGAAACTGGGATACTACAAAAGTGATTGTCCCTAAGCCAAGAAAAGAACACCAAAGAAGAAGGCGCTCAAAGTAACATGAGATGACTCAAGCGCATCCGAAGAAGAGGAGTCCAACACCAAGCAAGTTACTCATTATACCCTAATGGCCATCGGAGATGAGGTAACGAATTTAATTGATGCAAATTTATCATTTGACAAATTACTAAATGCCATCCATGACTTATTTGATGAATGCAAAACTATTAATAGAAAATATAAATTCCTAAAAAAGGAGCATGATAGTCTTACTTGTAATTTCGATAAATAAAAAATTGAATATCATGATAGTTTAGCTCCATGTAAAAAATGTCATGATCTAGAAACTCTCCAAAAGGAGAACTTGCTACTTAAGGATACCTTGAAGAAATTCGAGGCTGGTAGCAAGTCTTTGAATATGATCCTTATAAATAAGGGTCATGTTCCTAAAAGAAGTGGAATAGGATTTGTGAGAAGTCCTCACCAAAATCCAATCACCTTCATTAAAGGCCCTATCTTACATGTTCGGCACCAAAGCAAATGTAACTTTTGTTACAAACATGGATATAGAACTTATCATTGTCCATTCAAGAAAGTTAGTCCGAACAAACTGATTTGGGTTCCTAAAGGAACCACGATAAATTCTATGCAACATGATAAACAATTTAGATCAGTGTTTGAGGCATCCAAAAGTAAATGGGTACCTAAAAATTATCCTTTTTTGTAGAAACATATACCATCACAAGCTAGGAGCAAGAGATGGTACCTTGATAGTGGATGCTCAAGGCATATGATCGGAGATCCATCTCAATTCTCTAAGCTCACTAGCATAGAAAGGCTATGTCACCTTCGGAGACAACAGCAAGGGTAAAATCATTGGTAAAGGAACCATAGGTAACAAATCCAACTTTTTTATTGAAGATGTTTGTTAGTTGATGGTTTAAAACATAGCCTCTTGAGCATTAGTCAATTATGTGATAAATGATATATTATCAAATTCGAATCTAATACATGCATTATTGAAAAACCACACAAAAACACATCTATGATTGCATTAAAACAAAATAACGTATACACCAGACATCAATGATCTTTGTAATTAAATGTGTTTTTCAATTTTGAATGAGGATGCTTGGCTTTGGCATAGGAGATTAGGTCATGCTAGCATGAAACTAATCACTCAAATATCATCCAAAGAACTTGTAAGAGGAATTCCTCATATCAAGTTCATCAAAGATAATGTGTGTGATACTTGTGAATTAGGAAAATAAATTAAGGGTAGTTTCAAATCTAAGAATCAAATAAGCACTTCTAGGCCCTTACAATTGATCCATATGGACTTGTTTGGACCTATCTTTACATCAAGCTAGGAGCAAGAGATGGTACCTTGATAGTGGATGCTCAAGGCATATGATCGGAGATCCATCTCAATTCTCTAAGCTCACTAGCATAGAAAGGCTATGTCACCTTCGGAGACAACAGCAAGGGTAAAATCATTGGCAAAGGAACTAGGTAACAAAATCTAACTTTTTGATTAAAGATGCGTTATTGGTTGATGATTTAAAGCATAATCTTTTAGTCAATTATGTGATAAATGATATATTATCAAATTCGAATCTAATACATGCATTATTGAAAAACCACACAAAAACACATCTATGATTGCATTAAAACAAAATAACGTATACACCAGACATCAATGATCTTTGTAATTAAATGTGTTTTTCAATTTTGAATGAGGATGCTTGGCTTTGGCATAGGAGATTAGGTCATGCTAGCATGAAACTAATCACTCAAATATCATCCAAAGAACTTGTAAGAGGAATTCCTCATATCAAGTTCATCAAAGATAATGTGTGTGATACTTGTGAATTAGGAAAATAAATTAAGGGTAGTTTCAAATCTAAGAATCAAATAAGCACTTCTAGGCCCTTACAATTGATCCATATGGACTTGTTTGGACCTATCTTTACATCAAGCTAGGAGCAAGAGATGGTACCTTGATAGTGGATGCTCAAGGCATGATTTTGTCAATTAGAAGTGATCATGGTGGTAAATTTCAAAACCATGGTTTTCAAGAATTTTGTGAATTTAATGGATACAATCACAACTTCTCTACTCTAAGAAATCATCAACAAAATGGAGTAGTAGAAAGAAAAAATAGAAATTTACAAGAAATGGCAAGAACCATGTTGAATAAACATAGCCTACCCAAATATTTTTGGGCCGAAGCCGTAAACACTGCATGCTATATTTTGAATAGAGTTCTAGTAAGACCCTTACTCACCAAAACTCCCTATGAGTTGTGGAACAACAAAGGGTAAAATCATTGGCAAAGGAACTAGGTAACAAATCTAACTTTTTGATTAAAGATGCGTTATTGGTTGATGATTTAAAGCATAATCTTTTAGTCAATTATGTGATAAAGGATACATCATTGGATTTGAATCTAATGCTTACATTATTGAACAACCACACAAAAACACCTCTATGATTGCCCTGAAACAAAATAATATATACACTATTGATATTGATGATCTTTGTAATGAAATGTGTTTTTCGATTTTGAATGACGATGCTTGGCATTGGCATAGGAGATTAGGTCATGCTAGCATGAAACTAATCTCTTAAATCTTATCCAAAGAATTTGTAAGAGGTATTCCTAATATTAAGTTTGTTAAAGATAATGTGTGTGATGCATGTCAACTAGAAAACATATAAAAGGTAGTTTCAAACTAAAGAATCAATTAAACACCTCTAGACCATTGTAATTGATCAATATAAAAATTTACAAGAAATGGCAAGAATCATGTTAAACGAACATAGTCTACCCAAGTATTTTTGGGCCGAAGCCATTAATACAACATGCTATGTCATGAATAGGATTCTAGTAAGACCATTACTTTCCAAAACTCTTTATGAATTGTGGAATGATAAAAAACCCAATGTTTCGTACTTTAAAGTTTTCGGTTGTAAATATTTTATCTTGAATGAAAAAGATGCCTTAGGAAAGTTTGATGCAAAATCCGATGAAGGTATTTTTCTTGGTTATTCTTCTATTTCAAAAGCCTTTCGTGTTTTTAATAAAAGAACCTTAATTATATAAGAGTATATTCATGTTATCTTTAAGTCTCCGAATTTAAGAAAAATGAGTTTGATGATGATATTAATTTTGATGCATTGAATTTAAATAAACCCTCTCCTCCAACTAGCAACTTTGATACATCTTTTTCCGAAACATCCTTACCCAAGAAATGAAAGTATGTAGATGCTAATTCTAAGGAGCTAATCATAGGAGACACATCAAAAGGGGTTCAAACTCGTTCTTTTCTTAAAAAATTTTATGTCAACACCACTTTTCTTTCTTAAATTGAACCAAAATGCATTGACGAAGCCTTGAAAGATAATTCATGGGTTATCTCAATGTAAGAAGAGTTGAACCAATTTGAGAGAAACGAGACCAAATGACCATTTAGTTATTGGTACTAAATGAGTCTTTAGAAATAAGTAAGATGAATTTGGTATCGTAGTTAGAAACAAGGCTAGATTAGTGGCTAAGGGTTTCAACTAAGAAGACGATATCGATTATGAAGAAACCTTCACTCCTATGACCCGATTAGAAGCCATAAGGATGCTCGTTGCCTATGCTACTAGTATAATTTTAAGTTATTTCAAATGGATGTTAAAAGTGCTTTCTTAAATGGATTTATTTCCGAAAAAGTGTATGTTGAACAACCACCCGAATTTGAGAACTATTTTTTTCCTAATCATGTGTTTAAGTTAACTAAAGCTCTTTATGGATTAAAACAAGCTCCGAGAGCTTGGTATAAAAGACTTAGCTCCTTTCTTATCCAAAATAATTTCTTTAAAGGCAAGGTCGATACTATATTGTTTATTAAAAATTTTAAAAATTACTTTTTTATAATTCAAATTTATGTTGATGATATTATTTTTGATTCTACTAATGAATTCTTTTGCAAATCATTTGCTAAGAGTATCAATCAAGAATTTAAGATAAGTTTAATGGGTAAACTAACTTTCTTTTTAGGCTTACAAATCAAACAACTTAGCGATGGTATTTTTTTTTAGCAAAACCAAATATGCATTAGAATTGCTAAAACGATTTAATATAGATGGTTCAAAAGCTATCAATACTCCTATAAGTACCTCCACTAAGTTAAACATGGACGAAAGTGGAGAAAGCTTTGATCAAAAAACTTATAGAGGTATGATAGGTAGTTTATTATATCTCCGCAACTAGACTGGATATCATATTTAGTGTAGGACTTTATGCTCGATTTCAATCTAATTCTAAGCTATCTATCTTAAAGCAGTTAAAAGAATTCTTAAATATTTAAAAGGAACCCCTAATTTATGATTTTGGTATCTAAAATCCAAAAACTTTGAATTAATTATTTATGCTGATGTGGATTTTGCTGGATGTAGAGAAGATAGAAAAAGCACATCCTGAACATGTCAATTCTTAGTTCATGCATTTATTTCTTGGTCTTCTAAGAAACAAAACTCAGTTACATTATCTACAACCGAAGCGGAGTATATAGCAGCTGGTGCATGCTGTGTATAAGTTGTATGGATGAAAAATACATTAAAAGATTATAAGATTTACCTTAAGAATATTCCCATAAAATGTGATAACATAAGTGCAATATGTTTAACAAAAAATTATATTCAATATTCTAGAACTAAACATATTGGTATTAGGCATCATTTCATAAGAGATCATGTTAATAACCATGATATATCTTTAGAGTTTATTAATATAAAACATCAATTAGCCGATATCTTCACAAAACCTTTAATGAAGAATAATTGATTTTATTAGAAGAGAGTTAGGGATGTTAATTGTCTGAATGCATGAATTTATTATATATATTTTCTGGACTTTCTCGATTTTTTTTTTAATAAAGCTTTCATGAAATTATTTCATTTCGTAAATAAGGCTTTCATGAAGGCTATTTTCATGAAATCCGGAATATCAATCTACTTGGTATCAAATTTATTTCATACAAACTTAATGATTTTTTATACATTTAGTCCTTTCACTCATGGAATTCATTGACAAATGCATCTCTCACATATTTCACTTTTGTGAATTTTTAATGAGAAACGGATTTGATTTATGAAGTTTTATTCATGGATTTTTTTTTTATCCTTTCCCATGAATTCTTCCTTACTCTTTTCATGAAAGAAGAATTTTTAGTATGAGATGATCACTTGCAAGAATGGGGATTTGATTTCGTATGGATATCCTGATCCTTTTCATACATCCATTCTTTTTGTTAAAATTGAAGCGTGATTTAATGAAAATCATTTATTATTTTGAATTTGACTTGATTCAAATCCTTTCATGAATTTGGTTCTTAATGGATTCTTTCCTTTCCCTTTTTCCTCTTCCTCTTATTTTTATGACAAAAGAATAAAAAAACTTGCACATCTCAAAAAGAACCAAAAGCTTTTGCACATCTAAAGTAAAAATGTTAGCTTATCTAAAAAAGTTATCATGCAAAGTTTTTGCTTACCTTCCTTTATGGATTGGATAAATTGGTGTGAAACTTGCTTGAATTTTTTTACCACACTTGCATTGTTGAATTGTTCTCCTTTTTGTTGATGACAAAGGGGGAGAAATGTGGTAAATTGATGACAAATTGGCATTATGAATGTTTAAGACAAATGTATAAAATGTATCTTCTCGTAAATGCTTGAATGCTTTACGAATACTTGAAATATAATTGGAATTGTCAAATACATCACAAATACTTGAAACAAATCAAAATGTATTGCATATGCATCATATGTATCGTAGATACTTGAAATGTTTCATGAATGCTTAATAAATTTCTATCATTATGATAAGGTATCATGAGCTTAACTTGCTATTTACAATTGATATCATACCTCGGAATGATGATTTGTCATCTTTTATCAGGAATTGTCATTTTGTTAAATTTCATATTTGAAATCGATATCATATTTGAAAATGATGATTGTCTATCATCTCTCTATATTGAATTTGAAAATAGATGTCATGCCTTGACATCATTTTTATTGATAAATATGTGGTATAGTATTTTGAGATGATAAATCATGATTGGTATCATGATGTGCATGTTGATAAGTTTAAATGAATATAACTTATCAGGTTGATGCTTGAATTCAAAAGCCTTGAATTCAAGAGTGTCTTGTCTCAAGTATGGCATATAGATAGGGGGAGTTAAGATTAACTATTATCATTTATCAAAAAGGGAGAGATTATTAAATCTCATATTTTGATGATGAAATCAATTGGTAAATTATTCGATTAAATCTATATATTGAGAAAAGTGTGCATGATTAACTATGATAGCAATCAAGGCGTAAAGCAAGATATTGGGCTAGAGTCAAATATTGGACGATACATCAAAGATTCAGACTATATGCTGGTGGTTCACCGGAAGCTCGCCGAGAGTTCATCAAGAGCTCGTCGAGAGTTCGTCGGGAGTTCACTAAGAGTACGTCGGGAGTCCGCCGAGAGTTCACCAGGAGTTCGCCGAGAAGTTCACCGGAAGCTCGCTAAGAAGTTCACCAGAAGAATAATTGACATACCGAACCAAGATTACTTAGTTAAATGTCTTAATTATCGTAGTTAGACTATAAGTTGATTATGATTGGAGATAATTCCCACTAAAGTCGTTAGAGTCAACTAGGCCTTTAACAAGGTTGAAGTGGTGGTACCACGCTATCAAGCGGTGGTACTGCTAGTAGTTAATGCTGTTAAGTGGTGGTACCACGCTATCAAGCGGTGGTACTGCTAGTAGTTAATGCTGTTAAGTGGTGGTACCACGCTATCAAGCGGTGGTACTGCTAGTAGTTAATGCTGTTAAGTGGTGGTACCACGCTATCAAGCGGTGGTACTGCTAGTAGTTAATGCTGTTAAGTGGTGGTACCACGCTATCAAGCGGTGGTACTGCTAGTAGTTAATGCTGTTAAGTGGTGGTACCACGCTATCAAGCGGTGGTACTGCTAGTAGTTAATGCTGTTAAGTGGTGGTACCACGCTATCAAGCGGTGGTACCACGCTATCAAGCGGTGGTACTGCTAGTAGTTAATGCTGTTAAGTGGTGGTACCACGCTATCAAGCGGTGGTACTGCTAGTAGTTAATGCTGTTAAGTGGTGGTACCACGCTATCAAGCGGTGGTACTGCTAGTAGTTAATGCTGTTAAGTGGTGGTACCACGCTATCAAGCGGTGGTACTGCTAGTAGTTAATGCTGTTAAGTGGTGGTACCACGCTATCAAGCGGTGGTACTGCTAGTAGTTAATGCTGTTAAGTGGTGGTACCACGCTATCAAGCGGTGGTACTGCTAGTAGTTAATGCTGTTAAGTGGTGGTACCACGCTATCAAGCGGTGGTACCGCTAGTAGTTAATGCTGTTAAGTGGTGGTACCACGCTATCAAGCGGTGGTACCGCTAGTAGTTAATGCTGTTAAGTGGTGGTACCACGCTATCAAGCGGTGGTACTGCTAGTAGTTAATGCTGTTAAGTGGTGGTACCACGCTATCAAGCGGTGGTACTGCTAGTAGTTAATGCTGTTAAGTGGTGGTACCACGCTATCAAGCGGTGGTACTGCTAGTAGTTAATGCTGTTAAGTGGTGGTACCACGCTATCAAGCGGTGGTACTGCTAGTAGTTAATGCTGTTAAGTGGTGGTACCACGCTATCAAGCGGTGGTACTGCTAGTAGTTAATGCTGTTAAGTGGTGGTACCACGCTATCAAGCGGTGGTACTGCTAGTAGTTAATGCTGTTAAGTGGTGGTACCACGCTATCAAGCGGTGGTACTGCTAGTAGTTAATGCTGTTAAGTGGTGGTACCACGCTATCAAGCGGTGGTACTGCTAGTAGTTAATGCTGTTAAGTGGTGGTACCACGCTATCAAGCGGTGGTACTGCTAGTAGTTAATGCTGTTAAGTGGTGGTACCACGCTATCAAGCGGTGGTACTGCTAGTAGTTAATGCTGTTAAGTGGTGGTACCACGCTATCAAGCGGTGGTACTGCTAGTAGTTAATGCTGTTAAGTGGTGGTACCACGCTATCAAGCGGTGGTACTGCTAGTAGTTAATGCTGTTAAGTGGTGGTACCACGCTATCAAGCGGTGGTACTGCTAGTAGTTAATGCTGTTAAGTGGTGGTACCACGCTATCAAGCGGTGGTACTGCTAGTAGTTAATGCTGTTAAGTGGTGGTACCACGCTATCAAGCGGTGGTACTGCTAGTAGTTAATGCTGTTAAGTGGTGGTACCACGCTATCAAGCGGTGGTACTGCTAGTAGTTAATGCTGTTAAGTGGTGGTACCACGCTATCAAGCGGTGGTACTGCTAGTAGTTAATGCTGTTAAGTGGTGGTACCACGCTATCAAGCGGTGGTACTGCTAGTAGTTAATGCTGTTAAGTGGTGGTACCACGCTATCAAGCGGTGGTACTGCTAGTAGTTAATGCTGTTAAGTGGTGGTACCACGCTATCAAGCGGTGGTACTGCTAGTAGTTAATGCTGTTAAGTGGTGGTACCACGCTATCAAGCGGTGGTACTGCTAGTAGTTAATGCTGTTAAGTGGTGGTACCACGCTATCAAGCGGTGGTACTGCTAGTAGTTAATGCTGTTAAGTGGTGGTACCACGCTATCAAGCGGTGGTACTGCTAGTAGTTAATGCTGTTAAGTGGTGGTACCACGCTATCAAGCGGTGGTACTGCTAGTAGTTAATGCTGTTAAGTGGTGGTACCACGCTATCAAGCGGTGGTACTGCTAGTAGTTAATGCTGTTAAGTGGTGGTACCACGCTATCAAGCGGTGGTACTGCTAGTAGTTAATGCTGTTAAGTGGTGGTACCACGCTATCAAGCGGTGGTACTGCTAGTAGTTAATGCTGTTAAGTGGTGGTACCACGCTATCAAGCGGTGGTACTGCTAGTAGTTAATGCTGTTAAGTGGTGGTACCACGCTATCAAGCGGTGGTACTGCTAGTAGTTAATGCTGTTAAGTGGTGGTACCACGCTATCAAGCGGTGGTACTGCTAGTAGTTAATGCTGTTAAGTGGTGGTACCACGCTATCAAGCGGTGGTACTGCTAGTAGTTAATGCTGTTAAGTGGTGGTACCACGCTATCAAGCGGTGGTACTGCTAGTAGTTAATGCTGTTAAGTGGTGGTACCACGCTATCAAGCGGTGGTACTGCTAGTAGTTAATGCTGTTAAGTGGTGGTACCACGCTATCAAGCGGTGGTACTGCTAGTAGTTAATGCTGTTAAGTGGTGGTACCACGCTATCAAGCGGTGGTACTGCTAGTAGTTAATGCTGTTAAGTGGTGGTACCACGCTATCAAGCGGTGGTACTGCTAGTAGTTAATGCTGTTAAGTGGTGGTACCACGCTATCAAGCGGTGGTACTGCTAGTAGTTAATGCTGCCAAGCAGTGGTACCACACTGTCAAGCGGTGGTACCGCTAGAGCTCGATTTTCAAACTCTATCAGGCGATCATAGCGCCTAGTGTCAGAGTGTCAAGCGGTGGTACCACCCAATAATGGCGGTGGTACCGCTAGTAACTTAGAAATTCGGGATGGGATTTTTTTTGCTCCAATTTTGAAGCCATTAGGGTCCACAAATACCCCACCCTTTTCTACATGAAAGGGTAACAAAGTGCAATCAAAGTATGAAAAAACTCTAAGTGTTGGAGTGTTAAAAGTATTGTAAAAGTGAGAAGAGTCATCCTTCTCCCTCTTTAGCTTTGTAATCATCCAAGAAGATGTGTGAGGCTTGTAAGGGTTGTCTCTTAAACCCGTGAAAAGGAGAAAATGCTGTAAAGAAGGTGGTTGGTCTTCGCCCATTGAAGGAAGACTATTAGTGGATTCCAGTGACCTCAACAGAGGAGGAATCAGAAGTGGATGTAGGTCACAATGACCGAACTACTATAAATTCTAGTATGCTCATTTCCATTCTACTTTTCATTACTGCCATTACTTTCTAAGTTAATTGCTAGTTCATTTACTCTAAAGTCAAGCACTTTTCGAAATTGGTTTTCAACGAACGAAAATCTTACAAAACCAATGATTTTTTTCGCTGCACTAATTCACCATAATTGGAATGATTTAGAGAATAAGACTTTCTCTTTGAACGTCAAAGTTATAAATGCTTTATTTTATACTTTGAATAAAAATGAATTCAATTAAGTTTCTATTTGCGAAATGGCTAATGAGATTTGGCACACACTTGAAATCACATACGAAGGCATTAGTAGAGTTAAAAATTCCAATGAAGGAAGACTATTAGTGGATTCCGGTGACCTCGACAGAGGAGGAATCAGAAGTGGATGTAAGTCATAACGACCAAACCACTATAAATTCTAGTATGCTCATTTTCATTCTACTTTTCATTACTGCCATTACTTTCTAAGTTAATTGCTAGTTCATTTACTCTAAAGTCAAGCACTTTTCGAGATTGGTTTTCAACGAACAAAAATCTTACAAAACTGATGATTTTTTTCACTGCACTAATTCACCCCAATTGGAATGATTTAGAGAAGAAGACTTTCTCTTTAAACATCAAAGCTATAAATGCTTTATTTTGTGCTTTGAATAAAAATAAATTCAATCAAGTTTCTATTTACGAAACGGCTTATGAGATTTGGCACATACTTGAAATCACATACGAAGGCACTAGTAGAGTTAAAAATTTAAAAATTAATCTTTTGATGCATGACTTTGAATTATTTTGAATAAAGCCAAGTGAAACTATCGTTGATATGTACACCCGTTTTACGGATGTCATCAATACTTTAAAAGCTCTTAGTGAAAGTTTTTCAAATCATGAACTTGTAAATAAAGTTTTATGTTCTCTTCCTAAAAACTAGGATTCAAAAGTAACTATCGTACAAGAGGCAAAGAACTTAAACCATTTTTTGATTCAAGAACTTATTAGGTATTTGATGACCTATGAAATGACGTGCAAGGCAATTGATGAACTTGATGAATATGAGAATAAATTTCTAAAGTACAAGAAGGATTTGGTATTTAGAACTCAAGAAGACTACTCGAGCGAAAGCTCAAGTGATAATGACTTTCAACTCTTAATAATAAAGCTTAAAAAGTTTATAAAATAAGAATCAAATAATAAAATAAACTTAAAAAGAACATAACTACTTACTATGAATGTAAGAAGCTAAGGCACTCCAAAAATAAATATATAAAACTTAAAAAGAAGAAGCTGCCAAAGAAAAAGAAATATTCAAGATGGCTTGGGAAGAATTGAGCTTATCCGAAGACTAGAAGCAAACCAACAAAGACTAGGTGGTGAACTATGCCTTAATAACTTTTGACAACGAGGTAACCAAAATCCCCTTAGTTTACTATGAAATTACTTGATGCATTTCATAAGTTGTTTTTAAATTAGTATATAAAATATAAAAAAAGAAGGGTGGGGGATCATGCTTTTCTTTTTAGTGATTTCAAAAAATTAAAAAATTGATCATGATAATTGCATTTCTTTATGATAAAAGAACAAAATGTTAGATTTAAATCTAATACTTGTAAACCTAATAAGATTAATCCTATGTATGTTTTTAAGAAGAAATAATTATTAAATCTTGGATTTTGATTATGAAGTCAATTGTCATTTGTTATCTAATCCATATGTTGAGATAAGTGTGCAGGATTAACTACGATGAAAGTAAGACTTACAGCAGGAGTTGCACCGGAGTCAAGACTATGATCATGTTGGGGGTTCGAGAGTTCGACGGAAGTCCGGACGGTCGTCAAAGGTTTTGCGAGAACAAATCCGAGAAGTCTAGGAGCTTGCCAAAGAAGCTTATTGGAACTCGCCAAGTGGATCGTCACAAGTCCAGGAGTTTGTCGGAAGTTCGTTGGAGCATCGCCGAGGGTTCATTGAATGTTCACCGAAAGCTCACCGGAAGAAGCGATTGATGCACCGGAGCAAGTTGCAGTAAATGTCTTGAAAATATCGTAGTTAGCATGATGATTAAGTTAGAAATGGGAGGTGATCCCATCAACTTAATCTTGGGGCAATTGGGCCCTTGATAGACCCAAATTGGGCGGAATGGATCAGCCCATTCGGACCCAGATTTCCTAGCCGGCGGTGGCACCGCCTAGGAGCTGAGTCTCCTAGGAAATTTGGGCATTGGAACCGCCCATGTCAGGCGGTGGTATCGCCTGGGCTCAGTCTCCGAGTGAGGCTGGGTAGTGGTACCGCCTGAGCTCGGTCTCCGAGCTTTGTCAAGCGGTAGTACCGCCAGGACCCCGGAAATCCGGGATATGACATTTTTGAGCTCCAAATTCAAACCAGTTTGGGGCCTATATAAAACCCACCCTTCCATGTATGAAAGGGCACTGAAACTTAGCATTCATTCTGAGATTTTGAGAGCTTAAAAGTGTTGTAAAAGGCTAGAAATTCTTCTCCTTCTTTTCTTCTAAGTTTTGATCATTCAAGAGAGAAGTGAAAAATCTGTAAGGGTTGTCTCCTAAGCTTGTCAAAATGAGTAAAGCTGTAAAAGGGTGGTTGGCCTTCACCTATTGAAGGAAGGCCTCTAGTGGACGTCGGTGACCTCGTCGAAAGAGGAAGCCAAAAGTGGATATAGTTAAGATTGACCGAATCACTCTAAATCTCTGTTTGCATTTACATTCTGCTCTCTATCTTAAACTATAAACTGCCTCCATTACTTTACTTCAACTCTACTTATGCTTAATCTTAAGTTGAAGTACTTTCCGAATCGGCTTTCGCATCGAAATCGTTTTTATCGTACGAACGTCATTTTAAACCATCGTTATCTTACCGCTGCACTAATTCGCCCCCCCCCCCTTAGTGCCGACCTTTGACTCTCGATCCTAACAATAATGTGTATCTTGATGATTTTTGTAGTACTTTTTTATTTTAATTTTGATTAAAAATGCTTTATGTTTAATGAAATCATGTTTGATGATTTAAGAAGTAATAAAAATGGAAAAAGTTTTGGTATCATGCTTGATGATTTTATACTATGCATGAGAATTTGAAGTAATGATGGTTTAAAATCTTATGTTTTGGAATTAGGTGTTATATTTTTTATCTTAATGATTTTTGTGATAAATCTTATTTTTTGGTTTTAAAGATAATGATTTTGGATTTGATAATTTATTTTCATATTTATCCAAATACTTGATTTATTCGTGTTTACGACATGAGATGTATTTTATATGTTCTCGTATGATTTT
>CM017194.1:16133301-16143301 GCA_004837865.1 Musa balbisiana | reverse complement strand
TATGCTATTGCCACTTGCCTAATGCGTTCCACCATAATACCATAATCCATCATACTCTTCTACTTCACCACTATATCTAGTGTACCATATCAACAAAAAGCCCAATGAAAGAACTGAGTTAGATCGATTGAGTTGGGCAAACTAGGTCGAGCAAATTGACTTATGACGACTTCAAGGGAATTTTAGGGTCACATCCCTCATTCTCTTTTACTAGCAGTTCTTAAGTGGATATGATATAGCTGATACATTAGCATTACATATAACTGACATATTATCATCTTAATCGTCAATATCATATGCTACCTAATAATAATTTTATCTCTATGTGGATGCACTATCGATTAAAATATGTTGAAGGATGGATTTCTATGAATGGTATGACTAACTAATAAATGGTCTAATATCTATTATAAGCAATTGCAACCAATAAGCATAATCACCCTAAACTAATGGTATAATAGTCCCTGAGGCTCCATTATAAAAAGGAAAAGGGTTGCCTAGGTACACTCATACATATTGAAAAAATAATGTCTTCTATACTAGTATAACTTGTTTGACTAGTTTGGCTCATTTGAAATCAGTACTGACTTGAGCGTCGGAGGGGTATTGTCGGGATCATCTCCCGACTTAGTTTTGTAGGGTCAAAAGACTTAGTATGTTTTGTGAGAGATGCTGGAAAAGAAATTAGGTTGGATTTGAGTTGACGTAGAATTGATTTTAACAAATATAAAAAATATTAGTTTAATAATGGTGTTTGATTGACGTAGATTCTAAGATTATCTTAAAGGTTCTGAGATAGAAACACAAATTATGATTTTTTTTCTTAAGAAAATATGGTTGGTACGAGCTTCCACAAAGATTTGTCAAATCACGTTCTTCGTCTTATTCTTCTGCTGCTCCAAGTGATAAGAAGCGAGGGAGATGAGACAACTACGAGAAGCTGGCATGGAGATATGGAGTTTGTGGTCTAAGAGATTGAGATATCAGATGAACGATATATAGGTATACAAGTTGCCATCGATGGTTCAATTGTTTTATGACTAAGCCCACTAGGGATAAACGTTGCCACAGCGTATATTCAATTGTTCAATCAATGCAATCGATAGTTCAATCGTTTTATGACTAAGCCCACTAGGGATCAACGTTGCCATAGCGTATATTCAATTGTTCAATGCATGCCATCGATGCTTCAATTGCGGTTGACTAAGCCCAGTGTCGAACGATTTGATGAGAAAAAGATCATATTACTCGTAGACGAGCGAGGCGGTATTCGTATAGGAAATTTCGCAAGTTTCCGGTCACCGCAAAGTGAGAGAAAGAAACGGCAGAGTCGAACAGTTTTGACGTTCAAAAACTACTAATTTGTGTCACTTTAACGACTGACGGATATTTCTGTAAATTCCGCTCACCGCGGTGTTAGAATAAGAAGCCCAAATCCGTGCGATTCGATGTTAAAAAGATTTATTTGTTGGGCTACTCTTACTCTACCAAGGAAGCTCCGGTAAGCTTACAATAAGTTATTGTACCCAACCCCTTTTCCTACCGGGCGGCGCTGTGGCGGAGGTGGAGTTCGACGATGGGCAACGATGCTTCAGAGGAGGAAAGAGGGAGTATGTAGTGAGGACTATTCTCGCGAGTAACTGCATCATTCGTCTCTATTCTCTGTTCTTTTTCTGTCTTCTTTCTTTTTCCTGGCATCGAGATGTAAGTGAGATCTTCCTCGTTTTCTTGGCATCGATATGTAAGTGAGATCTTCCTCGATGAATGAACAATCCAGTGGCCCAAACCCTGGCGATGCTGTTCCTCCCTCTTCATCGCAATCGCTGGTTGTATCATGTCCGAGGATTCTGTTCTACACATTGGTTCGTGCGTAGGTGAAGCTTAATTTCGGATTGGCATCGTGCCTAGGAATACTAGGAACACACGTCGGTCATGCTATATAACATCCATTTCCAAGCATGCATACAAGTCAGTCAAATGTATTCATATCGTAAACCTACACCACCAGCACAGTGCAGAACGTGCCACTTCAAATGACACATCAAAAACCACCTGTGGTCTCGGCCATCATACATCTTATTATGTTATCACTCAGTCGTCTAGCATTGATTGCCTCATAAAATCACACACAACATTAAGTATGTATCTTAAACACGAGTTAAACGAAGCCCAAGCAGCAAAAGGGTTGTCCTTGGAGCATCAGAACATTCTCATCTGAGCTGCCTATAATAGCTATAGGCAACGGCAACAGAAGTAAAGGCTGCAACCACAGCAAGAGCTGCATAGGTATCTTCTCGTTCCCAGCACTCGAACCAGGTAGGCATCGGGCAGAGCTTCCTGGTGCTGGGCTCTTTGCGGCTACTAGCATTGCCATCCTTGCTGCTACTCTTCTGCACGATGTCTTGAGCCGCCTCCTGCTCTCGTGCACACTGACTTTCTGGTTTTTCCTTCTTTGATTTGACTTGGCAACAAGAAGCCTCACCGGATCCCTGACAGCAGCCACCTGTGCCAGACATTACACTGCTGGCACGGCCGTTGCTCCCGGTGGTAGCATCAATGGAGTCATTATAACTGTTCTGATCCAATTCCCCATTGAGCTGGAGCCTAAGATTCTGAGCAGCTCTTTGTTCGTCTTCGGATAACCCCATCTGTCCCCTGATCCAGAGGTAACCTCATTGAGTTTAGTTGCACGAATTCACTTTCTTTTAGAATGAGATAGTGGATATAATTACATCTCATTGATTTGAAGACTAAGAATTGATGGCTTACTTCCACATGATTGATTTTGGGACATCAGGTGAAAAAATTAGAGACAACATAGAAGAAAGCAAAAAGGGTCAGATACGTACCTCCACAGGTGATCAACAATCTTTCCTTTTCCAATGTGCTGTTCAAGCAATATGGGCACATCATCTGGAGTCACATATCCATACCTTACAAGAACAAAAACAAGAAAACCATTTATTTAGATCTGATGTAAGATTTTACCCTGAGAAGAACATCTTCATAGACAAACTAGAAAGCACAAAGAAGACAATTATTGGTTAGATGACAAGAACTGAAGAAAACAACTCAAACCACCTCATAATTTCTCCTTACCAATGCCCAGCTACTTGTCCACTGGCATTTGGGCTAAATATTATAACGTTTCCTGCGTACTTGTGTCCACCAATGTGCGAGCAAGGGCTAACAAATACTTGACCCAGCAGATCTCGTGATGTTATTTCTTCTTTGAATCCTTTAATCAGAATGGGGCCACAAACACCGCACCTCCGATCTCGGCTTCCATGAGCACATACAAAAATGTATGAACCTGAAAGTGGCTCAGGTGTACAAGGAAGCCACTCAGAGTTTTTCTTAAGCACTTCATCAACAAAATGTTCAACATCAAAATGTGTTAGTCGCCTGCAATCAACAAATTTGGCATAAGCCTAACGAAATATGATTGACGTCAATATTCTACATTTTGGTAAACAAGCTATTTCTTGATTGGATAACCTGTATCTTATCATATCTGGAAAGATCAAGACATCACCATTTGAGAAATCAGTGCCATCCACTCCTTCACATATGGTAAGACGAGTCTGCAGGAAATAGTGCAAATGAAAAGATCTATCACAAAGCATATGCAAAACATACAGTAATCGTGGTCTTATTATATAAAGGCAGAAAGTTTTCGGCCTAGATATATATATAAAAAAAGTGGCACATTAAAAAGAAGTGGAGTCCGTGCATGTGTTCTGGTACCTGTGTGTGCACATGAGGGAGAGAAGACTAGAAATTAGCTTTTACAAATAAAAGAGAAATTTCATATTGAATGGTTGTAACTCCAAAAGAAAACAATAGTTTATGAAAAGTAGATAGAGAAATAATTAGTGCTACTTTTCATCATACCACTGAAAAAAGATAATTAATGCAAACAAATTCATGATATACCCAATCAAGTAAAAAGGAACATTTTACCAAATTTAGCAATCAGATAATCCATTTAAGATTTTACACAATTGTACAACGGATAAAACATAGGAACTGCTGTTAGAGTAGGGGGCACAATGCTCATGTAATCTCAGGAAAGAGGTGAAGATCTTTGTAAACTGGAAGAAACTGTCAACATCATGTAGAAACTTCCATTCAAAAGACAGTGCACCTCTCTTTATGAATCCATGACCAAGAGTCCCAAACTTCCAGCGAGGTCGGTTTACATTGTATGAACGTATATGTTGCTACTAATAGAATCATCAATCATTTATTCAAATGTGAGAAGATCTCTATGAAACAATCCTTTGAGACATTTGGAACATAATTGTCTGTCAGGTGAAATTTCCTGGGTTGTAGTATTTGTTTTTTGGTAGACAATCCTCATTGATCTGCTTATTGAAGTCGGTTGCTATAGTAGGTAACATATTCTAGTCTAAGTCATTAGATAGAAGCAGAATGCCTTCATCAACATTACTGATAGAACATCTAAAAGGAACTAAGTGCTTGTAGTCAATAATTTTTTCCATAAAGAAGCCAGCCTTACAATTCCAGATTAAGCAGCCAATTCTTTCAATGATTTTAAAATAAGAAAAAGCACCAAATATACCTAATTAGAAATCTGCTCTTTGAACAATATATCTAATGATTATTAGCAATTATTTAACAAATTGCATAGTATATATCATGTATTGGAAAGGTATCCTATGAATATTAGGTTCCACATAAATATGAAGAAAGCCAATTTGATGTACTGGTGTTTCATAGTACCATGAACACATCAACAATATGAAATAGATAAGTACTTTGTACTTATCATGATTCTTAAAGAATCACCAAGTTAATTGGTCTCATAAAACACAGAAAAGATACATAATGTCGTTATATTACAGTAAAAGAAAAATGCTTCTCTGATTTCCAAAAAAAATATTATGTCTATAGCAATTGAAATTCAAACCAACCAACACAAATATGAGGAAAATAACACACTTCTATTGTCTCTTAAGCAATTAAAATTTGCAGCAAACAACAAATATAGTCAGCAAAAATAGTTATCAAGAAGACATACGGGATTAACACAATTAAAAGTGAACTTAGAAAACATATCAGTGACTGTAACCAATAGCTTAGCTCATGTTAAATTTGACAAAGCTTGTGAACACTGTATGACCAATGGTGAAATTCCACAGTGCTTGTAACCTCTTGTGCACATATTTGTAGCATTTTGAAACACTTGATACAACATGGAGGCTATCTTCTCTCTACTCAAAAAATGTTTATATTGAAAATTTTAAAATTTTGATATTATTCCATATATTGTCATAAGATAATGGAACAACAGATTCACAACAAATCTAAACAAAAATGGAAGGTCCAATGAGGTAGAAAGGGAAATACCTAATAAATCGGAGGAGTAACACTGGATTCACCTGCTGTATAACCTCCAATCAGAATCCATAACACAACAGATTCCTTAACATAACGGTTGAAGTTAAAAAGGTTATAGCTACATCACGTGTGCCCAAAGCCCCTTGAAATACCAAGATTTTGTATGCTGACACAAAGTCGTTCGGTTTTTACCAGTTTCGTTTAAGATTGGTCAGTCATAACACTGAATCCAGTGTTATGTTAAGGTGTCATTCTACATGTTTGATTCTGGCGGTTACCCGATAGGAAGATAGCAACAAGTCACTCCATGCTGTGTTCTAAGAAACGAATGATCACAAAGGATAGATCGAGAAGATAGATAACCGAAAGGATCAGTACCATACCCTTAGAACATGAAAGGAAAACATATACTACTTCACCGGGGTTTATCCTCGAGTTAGGAAATCAATCTTTTGCGAAATGATCACCGGTTGGAGCTCACGATCAGAACCCTAATCCCCTGACCACAACCCACAAAATGCCAAGAACATCCTCGGAAAGAAGAATCAAGAATAAAGAGCAAGGGATGGCGGAAACCCTAGATCTCAGGAGGCAGGTTCACCTTCTTATCGATCGAGGACGCCCAGTTCTTGATCTCACCCGCCAGGAACCTCGGCAAGCGGTCGGACTCCGACCCCTCGACGTGCGAGGGCCACACCTCCGGCGACTTATAGCAGAGGAACAGGTGCCGATCGTAGGGCTGGACCGTGCCCACCAGCGGCCCCTTTCCGAACCCGGGCCGCTGGAACCCGTACTCCGCGTCGTCTCCCCCGCCGGAGGAGGCAGCGGGGAAGGCGCCGGGTCCTGCTGCGGCGGGCGGCGCGGAGAGTACCCCGTCGCCGCCCTGCAAGCTCCCCGCGGCACTTCCGGCCTGAGAGCCGGGATCCGCCACGAGAGATCCGCCATCGTCGCCGCTGGGGGAGGAGAGAGGAGGCGAGGCCATGGAAGCGGAAACCCGCAGAGTTGGAACGAGGCGGGGCTGAGCAGAGCGGAGTGGCGGACGCGACGACTTCCTTCGGCCGAAATGGCTCCTAATAGACCCGGATCAAACGATACCTTTTCACCCACCTCTGAGTCACGTGCCCGCCCACCTAATTTGTGTGATTGGAGGATGAACTAGGGCCCCACTTGTGGGGACAAGCCACTTCCAATCACGATGAGGGTTTCTGTTAGTTTCGAGGTCCCGGACTCTTTCTTCCTTCAGCGCATGCCCAAGGGCGATGAAAAAAAGCTTAAAAATTATATGCCGTACAAATGATAGGATTAGCGAATACTGTTACGTTAAAGCACGAAGCGAAACATACACCTAACCTAACCCAAATGCATGTTGCATCGACTTAGTATGGGTTCGGGTCAAGTTATTCGGGTTATTCATGGCTACTATTATAACAAAGCTGGTGTGGCTCGAATTGGATCGGGTTCAATCGAGATATCGTCTAGCTTTTCCGGTTTAAACCAACCCAATGTTATAACTGTAATTGGATTTTTCGACCCAAGTCGCAACCTTTGCAGAAATTTTTACTTGCACGTACCGTGCAAGGAAGGTGCACATCCTTATCCCGTGCGAGCGTCCGCGAGATGGTTTCGTCTTACGGGACTCGATGACGATGGGGAGGAGCTTTTGCGAGCGCACGTTTTCGCAGCACGTGAAACGGTGGCTCCGTACCCGTTGCTTCGTGCGGAGCCCGTTCTCGTGCCACGACTCGGACTCCACAAAAGCTTCCATTTTTCGTCTTTCCCTCAAACTAGGAGATGCTTCCTTCTCCTGCCTTTCTTCTCTTCTTTTGGATGGTAGCTTCCGGCTTTTAGCTGCTGCTGCTTCTCCCTCCGGATCTCTAACTCGGAAGTGCCCTTTTGATGCATCGTTAAAGCCGAGATTTTGGGCAATTGCCTAAGAGCTGTATTTGTTCTTCGGATTTGGCCGGCTTCTAAAGCTTTCTCCTGTTCTTAAGTTTACAACTAAGCTCAAAATCTGAATCTTTGAGGTGATTGGTTTCTGCAGGAGCCTGGCCTTCCGAAGCGAATCCAACGCTTTACCGTAATGGGTACCCTCCTCAGAACTCACAGGAGGCTCGAGTTGCTCCGCCTTGGTCACAGGGTTGCTGAAAGGTGTGGCGTTTCTCGTTCCCCGAAGCTTCAGGACTGCGGAACGGTGTTCTCCCCAGAAAACCCCACAAGAAATGGGCTCTGAGGAGTTCTGCTGCTCGAGCTAGCAGCAATGCACTCCTAGAATTTGTTCCATGGATTAAGAAGGAGAATCTTGAATTCGACCTTCCCTCCTATGACCCGTCCAAAGGTCTCGCCTTGGACCTCGCCGTCGCCCAGCAGGTGTCGAGGCAGGTCTCTTCGTCTGCTCCATCGACCCGTCGCCCAGGCTCGTGTGGCCAAACAACTACGGCCTTTGGGTCGAGGAGTTCGAAGCCATGGGTCTCCTCGACTGCCTCGACGCCACCTGGCCCGGCGCCGTGGTCTACGTCAACGATCGGAGGAAGAGGATTCTCGGACGGCCGGACGGCCGGGTCAACCGCAAGCAGGTAAAATCGAAGATAATGCAGACGTCTCGAATGGTGTTCGATTCCACCAGGCCAAGGTCGTCAAGGTCATCCACGAGGAGACGAAATCGCTGTTGATCTGCAGCGACGGGGTCACGATCCAGGCGACCGTCGTCCTCGACGCGACGGGGTTCTCGAGGTGCCTGGTGCAGTACGACAAGCCGTACAATCCTGGGTACCAGGTAGCCTATAGGATCTTGGCGGAGGTAGAAGACCACCCATTCGATCTGTATAAGATGGTGTTCATGGGCTGGAGAGACTCGCATCTCAAGGATGGAACAGAGCTGAAGGAGAGGAACAGCAAAGTCCCGACGTTTCTGTACGCGATGCCATTCTCATCCACGAGCATCTTCTTGGAGGAGACTTCCCTGGTCGCCTGCCCAGGACTGCAGATGGAGGACATACAGGAGAGGATGGTGGCTCGACTGAGGCATTTGGGCATCAAAGTGAATGGCATCGAAGAGGACGATAGATGCGTTATTCCGATGGACGGGCCGCTGCCATTGCTCCCGCAGAGAGTGGTGGGGATAGGAGGAACCGCGGGCATGGTTCATCCATCCACAGGGTACATGATCGCCAGGACTCTCGCAGCAGCTCCCGTCGTCGCCAACTCCATTGTCGAGTACCTCGGTCCAAACCATGGCCACCTGGGCGACGAACTGTTGTCGCGGGTTTGGAAGGATCTGTGGCCGATCGAGGGAAGAAGACAGAGGGAGTTCTGCTTTGGCATGGATGTCCTGCTCAAACTGGACTTGCAAGCCACAAGGAGATTCTTCGATGCGTTATTCGATTTAGAGCCACGTTACTTGCAAGGCTTCCTGTCATCGAGGTTGTTTCTTCTGGAGCTTGTGCAGTTTGGGCTTTCTTTGTTCTCACATGCTTCTAATACTTCCAGGTTAGAGATCATGTCCCAGGGGAGTATGTCATTGGTGAACATGGTCAGTAACTTGCGACAGGAGAAACATTAGGCTTGAATCAATCTCAATCTTTATAAGGTTGATATCTGAAATCTCTTGTACTCTCTCAGGTTCCTACACCTATTGGTGCACATTCCCAATCAATGTTAAGTGATGAAGATTATAAACCTTCACTATAAACAATAAACGATGTATCAGTGCCGGGAAAGCATTATCACAACTTATCTCAAACAAAAATGGGATAACATATGGAATAGAAAAAGAAAACGAGATCAATTTAAGTTTCGAATATGCATATGTTCACATAAATAAATGAATATGACTCTAAGCCTTTCCAACCCTCCCCAGCTTTCCTCCAGTCTTGCTCACTCAAGCCAACCTTCAACTACTGCAAATGAAATGTCAACAGGAACAGATATAAATGGTGGCCAGCACTTCCCGTCACTCGATCAATACCATAACTCATAAACCACAAGCATTCATCCTCATGATTCTGCTGATGCTTGCATGCAGCAAAACCATTTCTTCTGTGGACACAAAAAATGCAACAGATAAAGTTAACCTCTGAAGGTGCTGCAGGTTTAAGGATTTAACTTCAAGCTATATAATGTTCCAAGCAAAATTAAGGGAATGAGCCAATAAGATGCTCATGAATTACTTACAGCAGTAGACTTGGAAGCATACGGTCCATGTTTAAAACCTGTCTCCTCCTTCCCAGGCGAGTCTGTGTCTCGTGCATTGCTCCCTGTTTTCCTCTCATCTCGGGCTTTATTAAAGATCACAGTGAACCCCTCTGCAGAAGCAGGATCATTGACATCCCACTCGCCAAACTTTGGCAAGGGCCGACCTTTGTCCTGCAGAAACCCACACACATATTACTAATGGAAATCACCAGGGAACACAGTTTATACATATCATAACATCCATATTGGTTCATCAGCACATATCAAGTTCCATATAGAACTAACAGAAAACATACATTACATAGCTCAGAAATAACGAAGAATTGATATTGTCAAAGTATATCTAAATATGTAAACAAATGACAGAAGATTTGATGAGGCCTCTCACTAGCTGAGAAGCATTCTTTCAGAGGTAGTATTTGATTGCCGCACATCTCATTTCTTC
>CM017194.1:16083301-16128301 GCA_004837865.1 Musa balbisiana | reverse complement strand
GGTGGACTCTTTCTAACTTTTACAACACTTAATGCCCCAAAGATTCAAGATTATGTTAAACACTTTCATGTCCTTTCATTGCAGAAAAGTGAGATTTTTATAGGCCCCAATGGCTTAAAAAATGGAGCTAAAAAGTGTCTCATCCCGGATTTCCAAAGTAATGACGGTACCACCGTCATTACTGGGCAGTACCACCGCTTGACACCTGACACTGGGCGGTACCACCGCTCAGTCTGGGCGGTACCATCGCTTGACAGAGCTCGGAGATCGAGCTTTGGCGGTACCACCGCTTGACAGGGGCGGTACCACCGCTGGCAGCATTAACTACCGGCGGTACCACCGCCCAGACCACATGGGAGACTGGGTCTTCCGGACGGTGCCACCTCCAACCATATTTTCAGGGGCTAAACGGGCTATTCAATCTGGCCCAATTCAACCCTGTTAAGGTCCCAATTGGCCCCTAACGAAGTTAGTGGGATTACCTCTCAATCCAAACTTAATTTTCGGTCTAACTATAATATCTAAGACATAATTAAAGTACTCTTTGTTCCGGTGCGTTAATTGCTCTTCCAGCGAGCTTTCGACGAGCTTCCGGCGAACTTCCGACAAACTCTCGGCAATGTTTCGGCGGACTCCCGACAAGCTCCTGGACTTTACGATAATCTTCTTGGCAAACTCTGACAAGTTTCTTTGGCAAGCTCCTAGACTTCTCGGTTGGTTCCGGCAGAACTTTCGATGAACGTTTGGACTTCCGGCAAACTCTTAACTCCCAACTATTGAATCTCAGATTTTGATGATGAAACTAATCGATATGTGTTTATATTTTAATCTGCATTTTGAGTGA
Organism: Musa balbisiana; assembly: GCA_004837865.1. Taxonomy (NCBI): domain Eukaryota; kingdom Viridiplantae; phylum Streptophyta; class Magnoliopsida; order Zingiberales; family Musaceae; genus Musa; species Musa balbisiana. The sequence goes on along the minus strand of CM017194.1, from coordinate 16,127,457 downwards.
CATAGGATGCTTCGATCGGGATAAGACAATTAAAGCAAAAAAATCATGTTGTGCCGGAAGAACATGTCAGAAGATTGGACGTCGGGCCGATGGATCGGTCGATGTATCAACAGAAGGCTTCGGGCAGTGGATTCGGGCATTGGGCCAAGAAGAGCGCATATTGCACCAAGAATATCGAAGTTGCATAGTCAACTAGCCAATTGGGCAATAGGCCGTAAGAGAGGATGAAGCGTCGAAGAATCGGATGAAGCGTCGAGAGACCAATGACATACCGGACAACTTGATTAATGCTTAGTATTAATTGTCTAGATCGAAGTTTGTTTTACATGTGCAAGATTAATTACAATAGCAAGGCATGAAGCAAAATGAAGTCCCGGAGTCAAGGACGAGATCACCTTGGGGGTTCGAGAGTTTGTCGGAAGTCCGGATGTTCGTAGGAAGTTCTGGAGGAACCAACCGAGAAGTCTCGGAGCTTGCCAAAGAAGCTCATCAGAACTCACCAAGAAGATCATTGTGAAGTCCAGGAGCTTGTCAGGAGTCCGCTGGAGCATCACCGAGGGTTCGTCGGATGTTCGCCAGAAGCTCGCCGGAAGAATAGACATATGGACTTGTTTAGCTTAGCAAATGTCTTCGGATTTCATAGTTAGCACGTAATTGGGCTTGGATTTGGGCCAACCCAATTAGGGGCTAGCTAGGCCTATATAAGAACTGTGTTGGGCTCAATAAGAGGCCCAAACAATGCCCAAAGAAGTCTCACCGTTGTGGCATAGTCTTCAAGACTATGTCAAGCGGTGGTACCGCTAATCTGGGGGGTTATACTGCCTCTGGCAGGGTGCCAGGCGGTGGTACCGCCAGTCTGGGCAGTGGTACCACCCAGCACTAGCCCCCAAGCAGTGGTACCGCCTAGGACGGTGTCAGCCAAACTAACACTAGGCGGTGGTACCACCCAGCGCAAGCGGTGGTATCGCCCGTGCCCGGAGAACCCGGGATGAGATATTTTTAGGCTCTAAGTTTGAATCAATTTGAAGCCTATAAAGCACACAAGCACAAAAAGTCTAAAAGCAAAGAAACACTACTGTAATCTCTTAAGAATTCCCTCCTCTACTCTAAGTGTTAGATTTCTGTAAGAGAGGAGTGTGAGTGCTTGTAAGGGTTATCTCCTAAACCCGGTAAAAAGAGAAGAGGGGTGTAAAAGGGTGGTTGGCCTTCATCTATTAAAGGAAGGCCTCTAGTGGATGCCGGTGACCTCGTCGGATGAGGAAGCCAAAAGTGGATGTAGGTCACGATTGACTGAACCACTCTAAAATCTCTGGTTTGCATTTCCTTGGTGCTATTTATCTTAACTGCAAACTACCTTCCTTATTTTACATCAAATACGTTTCCATACGCTTTCAAAATTAAGATCTTTACGAAAAAGTTTTCGTCAAAAATGATTTTATCGAACGAAGTTTTAAACCGTCATCTTTCCGCTGCACTAATTCACCCCCCTCTTAGTGTTGACCTTGATCCTAACACCAATGAGATCTCGATTTTGACTCCAGTACAACACCTGCTTTATGTCTTACTGCTATCATAGTTAATCCTACCTACTTTTCTCAACATATAGATTAGATCAAACAATTAACAATTCATTTCATCATCAAAATCCAAGATTCCACGATCTCCCCTTTTTTGATGATGATAATTAATTGATGACGGAGTTAACCTTAACTCCCCCTATCCATATGCCATACTTGAGAAAAGACATTCTTGAAGGCCTTTGAATTCAGTATCAAACTGATAAGTTAAGTTCAGTTAAACTTATCAATATGCACATCATGATACTTATCATGATTTTCCAATTCTAAATACAATACCACGTATTTGTCAAAATGAGGTCAAGTCATGATATCCATTTTGATATGATAAGATATGATTTTGCCATATTTTAATATGTTTCAAATGATAAGCAGGTAAGCATTTATGATAAGATTAATTTACCATATTTTAGTATCATTTTGATATGATAAGATATGATTTTGCCATATTTTAATATGTTTCAAATGATAAGCAGGTAAGCATTTATGATAAGATTAATTTACCATATTTTAGTATCATTTTGATATGATAAGATATGATTTTGCCATATTTTAATATGTTTCAAATGATAAGCAGGTAAGCATTTATGATAAGATTAATTTACCATATTTTAGTATCATTTTGATATGATAAGATATGATTTTGCCATATTTTAATATGTTTCAAATGATAAGCAGGTAAGCATTTATGATAAGATTAATTTACCATATTTTAGTATCATTTTGATATGATAAGATATGATTTTGCCATATTTTAATATGTTTCAAATGATAAGCAGGTAAGCATTTATGATAAGATTAATTTACCATATTTTAGTATCATTTTGATATGATAAGATATGATTTTGCCATATTTTAATATGTTTCAAATGATAAGCAGGTAAGCATTTATGATAAGATTAATTTACCATATTTTAGTATCATTTTGATATGATAAGATATGATTTTGCCATATTTTAATATGTTTCAAATGATAAGCAGGTAAGCATTTATGATAAGATTAATTTACCATATTTTAGTATCATTTTGATATGATAAGATATGATTTTGCCATATTTTAATATGTTTCAAATGATAAGCAGGTAAGCATTTATGATAAGATTAATTTACCATATTTTAGTATCATTTTGATATGATAAGATATGATTTTGCCATATTTTAATATGTTTCAAATGATAAGCAGGTAAGCATTTATGATAAGATTAATTTACCATATTTTAGTATCATTTTGATATGATAAGATATGATTTTGCCATATTTTAATATGTTTCAAATGATAAGCAGGTAAGCATTTATGATAAGATTAATTTACCATATTTTAGTATCATTTTGATATGATAAGATATGATTTTGCCATATTTTAATATGTTTCAAATGATAAGCAGGTAAGCATTTATGATAAGATTAATTTACCATATTTTAGTATCATTTTGATATGATAAGATATGATTTTGCCATATTTTAATATGTTTCAAATGATAAGCAGGTAAGCATTTATGATAAGATTAATTTACCATATTTTAGTATCATTTTGATATGATAAGATATGATTTTGCCATATTTTAATATGTTTCAAATGATAAGCAGGTAAGCATTTATGATAAGATTAATTTACCATATTTTAGTATCATTTTGATATGATAAGATATGATTTTGCCATATTTTAATATGTTTCAAATGATAAGCAGGTAAGCATTTATGATAAGATTAATTTACCATATTTTAGTATCATTTTGATATGATAAGATATGATTTTGCCATATTTTAATATGTTTCAAATGATAAGCAGGTAAGCATTTATGATAAGATTAATTTACCATATTTTAGTATCATTTTGATATGATAAGATATGATTTTGCCATATTTTAATATGTTTCAAATGATAAGCAGGTAAGCATTTATGATAAGATTAATTTACCATATTTTAGTATCATTTTGATATGATAAGATATGATTTTGCCATATTTTAATATGTTTCAAATGATAAGCAGGTAAGCATTTATGATAAGATTAATTTACCATATTTTAGTATCATTTTGATATGATAAGATATGATTTTGCCATATTTTAATATGTTTCAAATGATAAGCAGGTAAGCATTTATGATAAGATTAATTTACCATATTTTAGTATCATTTTGATATGATAAGATATGATTTTGCCATATTTTAATATGTTTCAAATGATAAGCAGGTAAGCATTTATGATAAGATTAATTTACCATATTTTAGTATCATTTTGATATGATAAGATATGATTTTGCCATATTTTAATATGTTTCAAATGATAAGCAGGTAAGCATTTATGATAAGATTAATTTACCATATTTTAGTATCATTTTGATATGATAAGATATGATTTTGCCATATTTTAATATGTTTCAAATGATAAGCAGGTAAGCATTTATGATAAGATTAATTTACCATATTTTAGTATCATTTTGATATGATAAGATATGATTTTGCCATATTTTAATATGTTTCAAATGATAAGCAGGTAAGCATTTATGATAAGATTAATTTACCATATTTTAGTATCATTTTGATATGATAAGATATGATTTTGCCATATTTTAATATGTTTCAAATGATAAGCAGGTAAGCATTTATGATAAGATTAATTTACCATATTTTAGTATCATTTTGATATGATAAGATATGATTTTGCCATATTTTAATATGTTTCAAATGATAAGCAGGTAAGCATTTATGATAAGATTAATTTACCATATTTTAGTATCATTTTGATATGATAAGATATGATTTTGCCATATTTTAATATGTTTCAAATGATAAGCAGGTAAGCATTTATGATAAGATTAATTTACCATATTTTAGTATCATTTTGATATGATAAGATATGATTTTGCCATATTTTAATATGTTTCAAATGATAAGCAGGTAAGCATTTATGATAAGATTAATTTACCATATTTTAGTATCATTTTGATATGATAAGATATGATTTTGCCATATTTTAATATGTTTCAAATGATAAGCAGGTAAGCATTTATGATAAGATTAATTTACCATATTTTAGTATCATTTTGATATGATAAGATATGATTTTGCCATATTTTAATATGTTTCAAATGATAAGCAGGTAAGCATTTATGATAAGATTAATTTACCATATTTTAGTATCATTTTGATATGATAAGATATGATTTTGCCATATTTTAATATGTTTCAAATGATAAGCAGGTAAGCATTTATGATAAGATTAATTTACCATATTTTAGTATCATTTTGATATGATAAGATATGATTTTGCCATATTTTAATATGTTTCAAATGATAAGCAGGTAAGCATTTATGATAAGCCATATTGTAATATGTTGCAAATGATAAGCAGGTAAGCATGTAGGATAAAGATATATTTACCATATTTAGTATCCATTTTGATATGATAAGATATGAAGTTTGCATATTGCAAATATGTTAGCAAATAACAAGCAAATAAGGCATTTAGTGATAAGATACATAGCATACATTGTCATCAATTACCACATTTTGGTATCATTTCTCCCCCTTAGGGTCATCAACAAAAAGAGGATAATTCAATAATGCAAGCGTGGGTAAAATTCATGCCACATTTCAATTTATATTTGATGATACCAATCATATTTCAAGCATTCATAACATGACATCATTCAAAAGTTCTCAACATTAAAAGTTATACACACTAAAGAGATAGCTTCCATCAACTTCTCCCTTTTCTTCATCAAACTTTGCATGAAGAAGGAAAGTAAGGAGGAAATCCATTAAGAACCAACTTTGTAAAATAATTTGAATCAAGTCAAAAATGATAAAAAAATTTATAAAAATTCTTCCTTCATTAAGAAAGAATTCATGTGAAAGAATCATCATATGAAGGATAAAAGAAATTTCATGAATGATCACATCAAATTCATAAGAGTGAAATCCGTGAGAGATGCATTTGTCAATAAATTTCATGTATCAAACATCATTACGTGACAGAGCAAAGATATGGAATAAACTTGATATGACATAAACTCATGAAAGCTCCATTCAAGAAATTCATAAAGATAGTCCGAAAAAGATATACATCAAATTCATGCATTTGGTCAAATTAATATTCCTAATTCTCTTCTAATAAAATCATATTGTTCTTCACTTAAAGGTTTTGTAAAGATATCGGCTAATTGATGTTTTGTATCAATAAACTCTAATATTACATCATGATTATTGATATAATCTCAAATAAAGTGATGCCAATATCAATATGTTTTGTTCTAGAGTGTTGAATGAGATTTTTGTTAAACATATTGCACTTGTGTTATCACATTTTATGGAAATGTTTTTAAGATGAATCTTATAATCCTCTAAAGTGTTTTTCATCCACACAACTTGTGCACAAACATGCACTAGCTGCAATGTATTCAACTTCGGTTGTAGATAGTGCAACCGAGTTTTATTTCTTGGAAGACCAAGAACAAGTGCGTATCCTAAAAATTGACATGTTCTGGCTGTACTTTTTCTATATAATCTACATCCAACAAAATCTGCATCAGCATATATAATTAGTTTAAAGTTCTCAGATTTTAGATACCATAATCCTAGATTAGTGGTACCTTTAAGATATTTAAGAATTCTCTTAACTGCTTTAAGATGAGATATCTTAGGATTAGATTGAAACCTAGCACAAAGGCCTACACTAAACATGATATTCGGTCCAATTGCGGTGAGTATAGTAAACTTCCTATCATACCCTTATAAGCTTTTTGATTAAAGCTTTCTCCACTTTCATCAATTTCTAACTTAGTGGAGGTACACATGGGAGTATTGAGAGCTTTTGAGCTATCCATATTAAACCTTTTTAGCAAATCTAATTGACTAATAAAAATATCATTACTTAGTTGTTTGATTTGTAAGCCTAAAGAGAAAGTTAATTACCCTATCAAACTCATTTCAAATTCAAGACTCATACTTTTAGCAAATGATTCACATAGATTCATAGAACCGAAAATAATATCATCAACATAAATTTGAATAATAAAAAAATTATATTTAAAATTTTTGATAAACAATGTAGTATCGACTTTGCCTTTAGAGAAATTATTTTAATAAGAAATAAGCTAAGTCTCTCAAACCAAGCCCTTGGAGCTTGTTTTAATCCATAAAGAGCTTTAGTCAATTTAAACACATGATTAGGGAGATTATTATTCTCAAATCTAGGAGGTTGTTCAATATAAACTTCTTCGGAAATAAAGCCATTAAGAAAAGCACTTTTAACATCTATTTGAAACAACTTAAAATTATTATTACTAGCATAGGCAAGGAGCATCCTTATAGCTTCTAATCGTGCCATAGGAGTGAAGGTTTCTTTATAATCGATACCTTCTTCTTGATTGAAACCCTTAGCCACTAATCTAGCCTTATTTCTAACCACGGTATCAAATTCATCTTGCTTGTTTCTAAAGACCCATTTAGTACCAATAACTTAATGGTCATTTGGCCTTAGAAGAAGCTTCCATACCTCATTTCTCTCAAATTGATTCAATTCTTCTTGCATTGAGATGACCCAAGAATCATCTTTCATGGTCTCGTCAATGCATTTAGGTTCAATTTAGGAGAGAAAAGCGGTGTTGGCACAAAAATTCTTAAGATAAAAATGAATTTGAACCCCTTTCGATGTGTCTCCTATAATTAGGTCCGTAGAATGAGCATCTATATACTTTCATTCCTTCGGTAAAGAAGGTTTGGAAGAAGGGGATTCATTTAAATTCAAAATATCAAAATTAAGATCATCATCAAAATCATTTTTCTTAACTTCAAAATTTCATTAAAAATAACTTGAATAGATTCTTCTATAACTGAAGTTCTTTTATTAAAGATGCGAAAGCCTTTGAAATAGAAGAATAACCAAGAAAATTCCTTCATCGGATTTTGCATCAAACATTCTTAAGGTATCTTTTTTATTCAAAATAAAATATTTACACTCGAAAACTTTAAAGTATGAAACGTTGGGCTTGTTGTTCCACAACTCATAAGGAGTTTTAGAAAGTAATGGTCTTACTAGAACCCTATTCATAACATAGCATGCTGTATTTATGGCTTCGACCAAAAAATATTTGGGTAGGCTATATTCGTTTAACATGGTTTTAGCTATTTCTTGTAAGTTTCTATTCTTTCTTTCTACTACTCCATTTTGTTGAGGATTTCTTGGAATAGAGAAGTTGTGGTTGTATCCATTAGATTCACAAAATTATTGGAAATCACAGTTTTGAAATTGATGAAATCATAAAATCTTTTTCATTTTGAATAAGTTTACAAAACTTAGAGAAATACCTAAAGCAATCATTTTTGTGTGCTAAGAAATAAGTCCAAGTATATCTACTATAATCGTCAACAATAACAAAGACGTATTTGCTATCTCCTAGGCTTGATGTAGCAATTGATCCAAACAAGTCTATATAGATTAATTGCAATGGTCTAGATGTACTTATTTGATTCTTTGATTTGAAACTATCTTTTATTTATTTTCCTAGTTGACATGCATTAGTCTTTAACAAACTTAATGGGAGAAATTCCTCTCGTAAGTTCTTTAGATGAGATTTGAGAGATTAGTTTCATGCTAGCATGACCTAATCTCCTATGCCAAAGCCAAGCATCGTCATTCAAAACCAAAAAATATATTTCATTGTAAAGATCATTAATGTCAATAGTGTATATATTTTTTTGTTTTAGTGTAATCATAGATGTGTTTTTGTATGGTATTTTAATAATACAAGCATTAGATTCAAATTTAATAATATATCTTTTATTACATAATTGACTAATGCTCAAGAGGTTATGCTTTAAGCCATCAACCAATAACACCTTCAATAAAAAGGTTGGATTTATTACCTATGGTTCCTTTGCCAATGATTTTACCCTTGTTGTTGTCTCCGAAGGTGACATATCCTTCATCTAGGCTAGTAAGCTTAGAGAAATGAGATGGATCTCTGGTCATATGCCTTGAGCATCCACTATCAAGATACCATCTCTTGCTCCTACCTTATGATGGTATATTTTTTTACAAAAAAAGATGATTTTTAGGTACCCATTTGACCTTAGATGCCTCAAAAATCGATCTACATAGCTTATCATGTTGCATTGAGTCATTTGAGATTCTTTTAGGAACTCAAATCAATTTATGTGGACTATATTTCTTGAATGGATAATGATAAGCTACATGCCTAAATTTACAACAAAAGTTACATTTGTTTTAGGATGAAACATATAAAGTAGGGCATTTAACAAAGGTGGTCAGATTTTGGTGAGAGCTACTCACAAATCCGATTCTGCCTCTCCTATGAACGTGACCCTTATAGGCAAGGATCATGTTCAAGGATTTGCTACTAACCTCAAAATTTTTTAAGGTTTCTTTTAGTAGCAAGTTTTCCTTTTGAAATATTTCTAGTTCATCACATTTCATACATGGAGCTAAACTATCATCATGTTCAATTTTTAGTCTATCAAAATTGCTAGCAAGAGAAGCATGTTCCTTTTTCAAGGAGTTATACTTTTTACTCAAGGTTCTACATTCATCAAACAATTCATAAAAAGCATTTAAAAGCTCATCGAAAGATAAATTTACGTCAATTGAATTACTTACCTCATCTCCAATAGCCATTAGCGCATAGTGAGCAACTTGCTCTGTGTTGGTTGGCTCCTTTTCTTCGGATGCACTTGAGTCGTCCCATGTTGCTTTGAGGGCCTTATTCTTCTTTGGTTGCTTCCTCGCTTGGGGATATTCACTCTTGAAGTGTCTCGACTTCTTGCATTCATAGCATATCACTTGTTCTTTCTTAGGTTCAAATTTATTTTTAGTGTCATTTTTAAATTTATTCCTTTTTATAATTTTTTTGAACTTCTTTATTAAGAGTGCCAAGTCGTCATTATAATCCTTATCACTTGAATTTTCTTTCAAGTGGTCTTCTTGTGTTCTTAGTGCCATATCTTTCTTGTTCTTTGGAAGGGTGTCATCAAGCTCTTCATGAGCTTTACAGGTTATCTCATAGGTTATTAGTAACCCAATTAGTTCTTTGAGAGGAAAATTATTTAGATATTTGGTCTCTTGAATGATCGTTACTTTAGGGTCCCAACTCTTTGGAAGGGATCTTCAAATTTTATTAACAAATTCAAAATCCGAGAAACTTTTACCAAGTCCTTTTATACCATTGACGACATCCGTAAATCGGGTGTATATGTCTCTAATGGTCTCACTCAGTTTCATTTGAAATAACTCATAAGTATGCATTAAAAGATTAATTTTTGACTCCTTCACTCTACTAGTGCCTTCATGAGTTACTTCGAGTGTGTGCCAAATATCAAAAGCCAATTCACAAATAAACACATGATTGAACTCGTTTTTTATCTAAGGTACAAAACAAGGCATTCCCTTAGCATTTAAGGCAAAAGTCTTCTTCTCTAACTCATTCCAATCGTTCATTAAAAGAGAAGACATTTGAAACCCATTTTCTACAATATTCCATAATTCGAAATCAATTGAAATTAGGAAGATCCTTATTCTAGTCTTCCAATATGTGTAATCCGTCCCATTGAATATGGACGGACGTGTAATTGAATGACCCTATTGGTTGCCGGCAAATGTCATCTCTCTTGGGTTTTAAACCAAATGAGAGTGAATCTCACTCTGATACCAATTGTTAGGATCAAGAGCGGCACTAAAAGGGGTGAATTAGTACAGCGAAAAACTTTCATGATTTCAAAAGTCTTTGTTTCGATTAAAAACCGATTCCGACGAAAATAATTTCAAATCAATCCGTTTCAAAGAGAAATTGAACTTGAAAGCTTTCGTAAAAGTGCAAGAGAAGATTAAGGAGATTACAGTAATATAAATTACACAAATGAAAAGCAAATCCAAATTTAGAGTGGTTCGGTCAATGTGACCTATATCCATTTTCGGATTCCTCCTCCGATGAGATCACCAGCGTCCACTAAAGCAAAGAAGAAGAAGAAGAAGAAGAAGAAGAAGAAGAAGAAGAAGAAGAAGAAGAAGAAGAAGAAGAAGAAGAAGAAGAAGAAGAAGAAGAAGAAGAAGAAGAAGAAGAAGAAGAAGAAGAAGAAGAAGAAGAAGAAGAAGAAGAAGAAGAAGAAGAAGAAGAAGAAGAAGAAGAAGAAGAAGAAGAAGAAGAAGAAGAAGAAGAAGAAGAAGAAGAAGAAGAAGAAGAAGAAGAAGAAGAAGAAGAAGAAGAAGAAGAAGAAGAAGAAGAAGAAGAAGAAGAAGAAGAAGAAGAAGAAGAAGAAGAAGAAGAAGAAGAAGAAGAAGAAGAAGAAGAAGAAGAAGAAGAAGAAGAAGAAGAAGAAGAAGAAGAAGAAGAAGAAGAAGAAGAAGAAGAAGAAGAAGAAGAAGAAGAAGAAGAAGAAGAAGAAGAAGAAGAAGAAGAAGAAGAAGAAGAAGAAGAAGAAGAAGAAGAAGAAGAAGAAGAAGAAGAAGAAGAAGAAGAAGAAGAAGAAGAAGAAGAAGAAGAAGAAGAAGAAGAAGAAGAAGAAGAAGAAGAAGAAGAAGAAGAAGAAGAAGAAGAAGAAGAAGAAGAAGAAGAAGAAGAAGAAGAAGAAGAAGAAGAAGAAGAAGAAGAAGAAGAAGAAGAAGAAGAAGAAGAAGAAGAAGAAGAAGAAGAAGAAGAAGAAGAAGAAGAAGAAGAAGAAGAAGAAGAAGAAGAAGAAGAAGAAGAAGAAGAAGAAGAAGAAGAAGAAGAAGAAGAAGAAGAAGAAGAAGAAGAAGAAGAAGAAGAAGAAGAAGAAGAAGAAGAAGAAGAAGAAGAAGAAGAAGAAGAAGAAGAAGAAGAAGAAGAAGAAGAAGAAGAAGAAGAAGAAGAAGAAGAAGAAGAAGAAGAAGAAGAAGAAGAAGAAGAAGAAGAAGAAGAAGAAGAAGAAGAAGAAGAAGAAGAAGAAGAAGAAGAAGAAGAAGAAGAAGAAGAAGAAGAAGAAGAAGAAGAAGAAGAAGAAGAAGAAGAAGAAGAAGAAGAAGAAGAAGAAGAAGAAGAAGAAGAAGAAGAAGAAGAAGAAGAAGAAGAAGAAGAAGAAGAAGAAGAAGAAGAAGAAGAAGAAGAAGAAGAAGAAGAAGAAGAAGAAGAAGAAGAAGAAGAAGAAGAAGAAGAAGAAGAAGAAGAAGAAGAAGAAGAAGAAGAAGAAGAAGAAGAAGAAGAAGAAGAAGAAGAAGAAGAAGAAGAAGAAGAAGAAGAAGAAGAAGAAGAAGAAGAAGAAGAAGAAGAAGAAGAAGAAGAAGAAGAAGAAGAAGAAGAAGAAGAAGAAGAAGAAGAAGAAGAAGAAGAAGAAGAAGAAGAAGAAGAAGAAGAAGAAGAAGAAGAAGAAGAAGAAGAAGAAGAAGAAGAAGAAGAAGAAGAAGAAGAAGAAGAAGAAGAAGAAGAAGAAGAAGAAGAAGAAGAAGAAGAAGAAGAAGAAGAAGAAGAAGAAGAAGAAGAAGAAGAAGAAGAAGAAGAAGAAGAAGAAGAAGAAGAAGAAGAAGAAGAAGAAGAAGAAGAAGAAGAAGAAGAAGAAGAAGAAGAAGAAGAAGAAGAAGAAGAAGAAGAAGAAGAAGAAGAAGAAGAAGAAGAAGAAGAAGAAGAAGAAGAAGAAGAAGAAGAAGAAGAAGAAGAAGAAGAAGAAGAAGAAGAAGAAGAAGAAGAAGAAGAAGAAGAAGAAGAAGAAGAAGAAGAAGAAGAAGAAGAAGAAGAAGAAGAAGAAGAAGAAGAAGAAGAAGAAGAAGAAGAAGAAGAAGAAGAAGAAGAAGAAGAAGAAGAAGAAGAAGAAGAAGAAGAAGAAGAAGAAGAAGAAGAAGAAGAAGAAGAAGAAGAAGAAGAAGAAGAAGAAGAAGAAGAAGAAGAAGAAGAAGAAGAAGAAGAAGAAGAAGAAGAAGAAGAAGAAGAAGAAGAAGAAGAAGAAGAAGAAGAAGAAGAAGAAGAAGAAGAAGAAGAAGAAGAAGAAGAAGAAGAAGAAGAAGAATACCTATTTACAGCGCTTTCTCCTTTTCTAGGTTTAGGAGATAACCCTTACAAGCCTCACTCATCTTTCTTGGATGTTTTACAAAGCTAAGAGAGGGAGGGGTGGACTCTTTCTAATTTTACAACACTTAATGCCTCAAAAATTCAAGATTATGTTAAACACTTCGTGTCTTTTCATGCAAAAAAAGTGAGGTTTTTATATGCTTCGATGGCTTAAAAATGGAACCAAAAAATGTCCATCTCAGATTGCTGGGGTACTGGCGGTACCACCGCCTAACAGGGGCGGTACCACCATTGGCAGCATTAACTACCGGTGGTATCACCGCCCAGACCACATGGGAGACTGGGTCTTCCGGGAGGTGCCATCATCGGCCATGTTTTCAGGGGCTGAATGGGCTATTCAATCCGGCCTAATTCAGCCCTATTAAGGGCCTAGTTGGCTCCTAATTAAGTTAGTAGGATTACCTCCCAATCATAACTTAATTTTCGGTCTAACTATAATATTTAAGACATAATTAAAGTATTCTTTGTTCCGATGCATCAATTGCTATTCCGGCGAGCTTCCAACGAACTTCCGACGAACTCTCAATAATGTTTCGGTGGACTCCCGACAAGCTCCCGGACTTTATGATGATCTTCTCGGCGAGCTCCGACAAGTTTCTTTGGCAAGCTCCTGGACTTCCCGATTGGTTCGGACAGAACTGTAATATCCCACACTTTTGAAATTTATTTATTTATTTATAAATTGGAGGACATATATGGAAATATAGAAATTTCAAGGACTAAATTATTAAGTTGTAAAAAAAAAAGAAAAGAAAAGAAAAAGAAGAAAACCGAAAATTTCGGTTTTATCCCACCGCCTCCCACGCTCTCTGTTTCCCATGGAGAGGAGCTGGGGGCGTTAGGGAAGAAGGAGAGAAGAAGAAGAAGAAGAGGAGAAGAAGAAGAAGAGGAGAAGAAGAAGAGGAGAAGAAGAGAAGAAGAAGAAGAAGAGAAGAAGAAGAAGAAGAGGAGAAGAAGAGAAGAAGAAGAGGAGGGAAGAGGTGACTGCGGCACCTTTATTTCCCGCAGGGGGAAATAGAGGAGAGGAGTCCGCTGTTCATCGGGGAGGAGAGGGAAGAAGAGGAGAAGAAGAAGAAGAAGAAGAAGAAGAAGAAGAAGAGGAGTAGAAGAGAGGGAAGAGGGAGAGGAGAGAGTCTGTTTCCTGCAGGAGGAAACAGAGGAGTGCTTATGTGGGGTGTCGGGGAGGAGAAGGGAAGAAGAGGAGAAGAAGAAGAAAAGAAGAAGAAGAAGAGAAGAAGAGAGGAGGGTGGCTGCGGCAAGGCTGCAGCGAGGAGGTGTGTGGCGTCGGGGAGGAGAAGGGAAGAAGAGGAGAAGAAGAAGAAAGAAGAAGAAGTAGAAGAGAGGGAAGAGGGAGATGAGAGAGAGGCAGCTACAGCAGCTAGGGCTGCAGTACCTCTGTTTCCCTCAGGTGGAAACAGAGGAGAGGAGGCACTATGCGTTGGGGAGGAGAAGGGAAGAAGAAGAGAAGAAGAAGAAGAAAAGAAGAAGAAGAAGAAGAGAGGAGGGTGGCTGCGGCAAGGCTGCAGCAAGGAGGTGTGTGGTATCGGGGAGGAAAAGAAGAAGAAGTAGAAGAGAGGGAAGAGGGAGAGGAGAGAGTCTGTTTCCTGCAGGAGGAAACAGAGGAGAGGAGGCACTATGCGTTGGGGAGGAGAAGGGAAGAAGAAGAGAAGAAGGGGAGAAGAGGAGAAGAAAAGAAGGGAAAGAAGGAGGGGCTGCAGTAGCCGCTGCGGCGGTGACAGCTATAGCTGGAAGAGAAGAAGGAGAGGAAGAAGAGAAGAAGGAGAGGAAGAAGAGAGGAAAGGGAGCTGTGGCTGCAGCGGTGAAGAAGAGGAGAAGAAGAGAAGAGGAGGAGAGGGAAGAGGGAGGGGAGCGAGCGGACGCTACAGCAGCTAGGGCTGCAGGCACCTTGTTTCCTGTAGGAGGAAACAGAGGAGTGCTTATGTGGTGTTTGTCGCGGGAGGAGAAGCGAGAAGCAGAAGTGGAAGAAGAAGAAGAAGAAGAGAAGAAGAAGAAGAAGAGAGGAGGGTGGCTGCGGCAAGGCTGCAGCGAGGAGGTGTGTGGCGTCGGGGAGGAGAAGGGAAGAAGAGGAGAAGAAGAAGAAAGAAGAGGGAGAGAGAGGGAAGAGGGAGATGAGAGAGAGGCAGCTACAGCAGCTAGGGCTGCAGTACCTCTGTTTCCCTCAGGTGGAAACAGAGGAGATGATGCGTGGGGCATCAGGAAGAAGAAGAAGAAGAAAAAAAAGAAGAAGAAGAGAGGAGGGTGGCTGCGGCAAGGCTGCAGCAAGGAGGTGTGTGGTATCGGGGAGGAAAAGAAGAAGAAGTAGAAGAGAGGGAAGAGGGAGAGGAGAGAGTCTGTTTCCTGCAGGAGGAAACAGAGGAGAGGAGGCACTATGCGTTGGGGAGGAGAAGGGAAGAAGAAGAGAAGAAGGGGAGAAGAGGAGAAGAAAAGAAGGGAAAGAAGGAGGGGCTGCAGTAGCCGCTGCGGCGGTGACAGCTATAGCTGGAAGAGAAGAAGGAGAGGAAGAAAAGAATGTGAGGAAGAAGAGAGGAAAGGGAGCTGTGGCTGCAGCGGTGGCAGCTGCAGCTATGGCAGGGAAAGAAGAAGAGGCAGGAAGAAGGGGAGGAGAGGAAGAAGAGAAGGGTGATGCGGCTGCGGTGATGGCAGCTATAGCTAGAAGAGAAGAATGAGAGGAAGAAGAGGCTGCGGTTGTGGTGGTTGCGGTCGTGGCTGCGGCTACGCCTGCAGCGGTTTCAGTTGGGAAAGAAGACAAGGAAAGGAAGAAGAAGAGGGAGAAAAGAGGGAAGAAGAGGAAGAGGGGAAGGTGGCTGCGGCTGCGGCTGCGGTTGCAATTGTGGGGGCTGCGACAGTGGCGGTGGCTGCGACAGTTATGTTTGGGGAAGAAAAAAAAAGAGAATGAGAGAAAGGAGAACAAGGAAGTACTATAGTGACAGCGACAGAGGCCACAGTGTGGCTGCGGCAGCGGTGGTGGCTGCGATAGCTGTGTTTGGGAAAGAAAAAGAAGGAATGAGAGAAGGAAGATAGGAAGTAGTGCTGTGAAAGGGGCTGCGGCGATGGTTGCGGCTGCGACTGCGACCGTGGCTGTAGGTGCGGTTGCGACTATAGCATGGTAACTGCGGTTAGGAAAAAGAAGGTAGGTGCAGAAAACAAAACAAGGAGAGGACACGAATGAAAAATAGAAAAAGGATTCATGCGTACACCTTCGGATCTTCGGATCAAAATCTGCGAGGATTCGGGCGTACACCTTCGGATCTTCGGATCAAAATCTGCGAAAGGCAAGTGTTCCGATCCTTCCTATTACAAGCTTTCAAATCTTTCCTATTGCTAGTGTCCTAATCTTTTCTTATTGTAATTTTATCTCTGCATTTGCCTTGAATATAAGGAACTTTAAATTATTCTAGCCTTGCATTTGATATGTCTCCTGTTTAGACTTAACGATTTGAATATGTGAAACTTTTGAGATATGGTCTTTCTACCTTTTTATGGTTATAACTTCATGCACTAACCTCTGATTTATTCAAAACTTATTTCATTGGAAACTAGACTCATAAATCTTTCGTTTGATTCCTAGATTGAAAGATTTAGAGTCTAAATGCCTACCCAGTTATCTATTGAAACTGACCTTATGAATTCTACAAAACAGTGATTTTATATTCTGATATTTGGTTACTAAATTAATTGTAACTCTTTTTTTGAAATTTCGATTCATACGAAACTTGTTGTTTCTAAAATTCGATTGAAATATCTTTCTAATGATATATTTTCTAAGTAAATTGGAGCATGATTGATAGTTTGAATCATTTGTTTAACATGCCTCTCGAATTCTATTAGAAATCGAGCTTTGGTCGATTTCGCCTTATTATGTTCCATTCCTTTTGGAAATTGATTTCATTTAACTTTCTTTATTTAATTGAGCTTTATATTACTGCTTTGAATTCTTGTTTACTCTTGTCCTTAAATTATTTGCATTCTTGAAACTTATTGTGTAAAGTTTATGCTATATCATATTGACTCGTATAGGCACATGTATATCCTATTGTTTCGTAATTGCTTTTGATATGTGCCTATTCCAATTTCATTTCTTTAGACATTGAATTCATCTAATCTTCTTATTTCAATTGAACTATATGTGATTGCTTGGAATCCTTGTATGCTCTTGCTTTTATTTCCTTTCAAATTTGAATACATTTGTGAAAGATTACGCTTGCATCGTATTGACTCGTAAAGACATATGTACATTTTGTTGTTCCACGTGTGTTTCCGATATGTGCTATTTATTGTTCATACTGTCCTTTTTGTACTCTGGTGTTTGTGGGATATTGTGAACCTTTGCTAGAAATGGTAAAGGGAGTTATGCATAGAGCTTGTGATGCTCTGCCGACCCCCTATGACTTCACTCAGACGTGGGTGGATGGAGCTCCCAAACGTGGGAGAGCTCCCAGATGTGGGAGACTTATATTTGGTGGTCATTCAGAAATAGATGTACCATATTATGTTATGGTCCCACTTCACCTTCTATGTGTTTGATATGATATCCAAAGCTTTGGTTATGTGTTTCTATATGTGTTCTGGATAAGAATGATATGAATGCAATGTCAAATTCGATGCTTAAGCCTTTATTTCATATTTGTTCTTCTATATGCTCCGAAATGGTTCACATACCATTGATATGTTCCGAAATGTTTCATTGGTTATGGATATGCTCCGAAACATTTCATACGCCATTGATATGCTTCGAAATGTTTCATCTGCTATTGATATGCTCCGGAACATTTCATACGTTATTGATATGCTCCAATTACTCTGTACTCCATTTGTTATGAACCAAATGAGTTTTGAATGACATGATATTTGCGATTCTGTATCTAATAATATGGTTCCCTGAGAGTTCTTGTATTCTGTCTTGCATTGTGATACCTTATTTGTTTGAAACTGTCCCTTTCACTTTAGATATATTTTGTCACTTGCTGGGCTATTTTTAGCTCACTCTATTGTTATATAAATCTTTCAGGTCAGCTTGTCACTCTTTAAGATGTTTGAATTGGGCTGAGGTAGTGGAGAGCTATTCAGAATTGTGGGCAAATCATATTGGTGGATGTATTGTGGTCATTATTGTATAAGTGCATTTTGTATGTAATGAAATGTTGTCGATGAATCTGAATTGATACATTGTATAAAAGTGTTAAAAGATCTCTTATTTGGAATTTCGTAATAATGAGTTTAGTTTACAATGATATGAATTGGTGGTAAATGGTTGAAACTTTAATTATATAAATTATTTAGCTTGTGGAATTATAAGTGTTGTTAATATTTTGCTATGTTGGTTTAGGTTTCATAAATGTGAATTATCGAGAAATGTGATATATGATTATAAATTGCATAGGTTTTATAGATGTGAATTTGATTGAATATTTTTCAGTGTCCTCAAATGTTAGTTTGGATCCTGGATTGTTTTGTTTTGGAAAATAATAACATTATCAATATTTTTGAGGGGCGTGACAAGAATTTCCGACGAATGTACGGACTTCCGGCGAACTCTTGAACTCCCAACAAGATCTCGATCTTGACTCCGATACAATACCTGCTTTATGTCTTATTGCTATCGTAGTTAATCCTGTACACGGATTAAATAATTTATAATTTATTTCATCATCAAAATTCAAGATTGACTCCAGCAACTCCAATTTTACCATTTCTTTGTCTCAAAACCTATCAAAAGTTAACAAGATAAACTTATGAAAGTTAAACAAATATTTAACATATCATAAAAAAAAATCTTCAACGTTAATAATTGTTCAACCATTAACATCTGACACTCATCTTGAGATACATGAAAACAAGCAATTACTAGCATTTAGGCAGGTCACAGATTGAATATCTAACTCAAATGAAGAAAAAACAGCTGTGCCAATGTTTGATCCATACCCCTAGCCAGGTGACCAGTATGCGAGCTCCAATGCAACCTAGAGGGTGTCCAAGGATACAGCCCCACCATGAACATGAACTTTATCCTAGGAAGAACAAACGCAAACAGGGTAGGCCATATAGTAAAGTGACAATGGAACATGATTAAGTGACACAAAGTGACACAGATGCTGTAAAGAAGACAAAGGCAAAGTTACAATAGTTGAATTCATAAGAATGAAAATAAGATTTTCAAGACTTACAGAAGGGAGTGAAAGAAGCTTCTGATTTGCTAGGGCAAGAACCTGCAAAAGAGAGACAGACATAAATCTGCTTGTATAAGGTAACCAAGAGGACAAAGTTAGATTCAGCAGAAGTATGAAAAACTGCAGCCACAGATACATACAGAGAAAGCTTCGTTTATTTCGTAATAATCTACTTGAGAAGCCTCCCAGCCAGCATTTGAAAGAGCTTTTCGAATGGCAAGTGCAGGTGTCGTTGTGAATAACTCAGGAGTCTGTATCAGAAAACTCAACTCAGCCTTTATTATAGGTATATAATACATCTATATCCGTCAGATAATTTATGTATTAAAAGCAACAAAAATTATGTATCATGCATAAACATGATGAGAAAGTCTTCATAGAACATACATGAGCAGCATCAGCATAGCCTCTGATCTTTGCAATCACTTGCAATCCCAATTCTAGAGCCTTCTTTCCACTTATAAGACTAGAGCGGCAGCACTATCACTGAATTTTTAAAAAAAATACAAATAGAAAACATCAGATGGTTTAAAATACAAGTTCAAAGATACATTTCAGGTGGTTTATGGACAATGTCATCACTAATGGTGAAGACATGAAAGTAAAGAATTCTAATAAAAAAAATGTGACTGACATGGCTGGCTATCGACAAGCTGACTGTGGTTGGAGCTTAGAAGGATGGGAAAAGAACTCATAATCATTTTTACTGAAGCTTTAGAGTGAGCAAAGGGATAAAATAATAATTTACAACACATAAAATGATAGTATACAGTGAATCAAAATACTCATAATTTCACTAGTACACTGAACCAAAATACTCATGTCAAGAAGGTATACTGATCTTTATCAGTCGAAAAGCAGAAGTATGAAAAACTGCAGCCACAGATACATACAGAGAAAGCTTCGTTTATTTCGTAATAATCTACTTGAGAAGCCTCCCAGCCAGCATTTGAAAGAGCTTTTCGAATGGCAAGTGCAGGTGTCGTTGTGAATAACTCAGGAGTCTGTATCAGAAAACTCAACTCAGCCTTTATTATAGGTATATAATACATCTATATCCGTCAGATAATTTATGTATTAAAGCAACAAAAATTATGTATCATGCATAAACATGATGAGAAAGTCTTCATAGAACATACATGAGCAGCATCAGCATAGCCTCTGATCTTTGCAATCACTTGCAATCCCAATTCTAGAGCCTTCTTTCCACTTATAAGACTAGAGCGGCAGCACTATCACTGAATTTTTAAAAAAAATACAAATAGAAAACATCAGATGGTTTAAAATACAAGTTCAAAGATACATTTCAGGTGGTTTATGGACAATGTCATCACTAATGGTGAAGACATGAAAGTAAAGAATTCTAATAAAAAAAATGTGACTGACATGGCTGGCTATCGACAAGCTGACTGTGGTTGGAGCTTAGAAGGATGGGAAAAGAACTCATAATCATTTTTACTGAAGCTTTAGAGTGAGCAAAGGGATAAAATAATAATTTACAACACATAAAATGATAGTATACAGTGAATCAAAATACTCATAATTTCACTAGTACACTGAACCAAAATACTCATGTCAAGAAGGTATACTGATCTTTATCAGTCGAAAAGCAGAAGTATGTCGATTGTGTTTTGATCTATGTCATCAAACCTAAATTTCCTTGACACTTTTAACTCTTGGAGTAACATTATCAAATGACAAATAAGCATAAGACACACCCTTCAAATTTCAGCTTTCACAGACCATGTAATGGAGGGTACATGTGCCAAGTTTCTTTACACCAATTAAAGTTTAATAATTATGCTTCAAAAATTATTCCACCTTCCTCTCCAATAGTTGTATACATATGGAATTGAGATCAGAAGCACAATGATGGAACAAAGAGAACTTCTACAAATAAATTCACACAAATTTCCACAAGAAAGTGAGGGAAAATCCATGAGGAAGCACAGTAAAACAAAAACAATTCAAGTTATCAATATCAAGGACTTACAAAAATAAAATTTGCATGACGAAAATTTGATCATGAACTGCATTGTGTGCTAAAGGCTATGTTTACATTCCTTTTCTATCTGCATTCTTATCCCCAAGAATGCAAATGCCCTGATGGAAAGTCAACATTACCTTATACTAGATGCATTTCCAGTTGTAACTACTACTACCATTCTCCTTAAAACTTGGCCTGAGCTTTCTTAGCTTGATACTGGGGAGGGTAAAAATACAGAATGGATTTTGAAAGAAAACCGATAGAATAGTTGTTCAGATAGAAAATGTCATAGGAGACAAGGAATTAATTCTTGATAAAACTTTGATAAAATGAAAAATAGTTCACCACCCAGTTTAAAATCAAAAGGGATACAGAAAGATCACCACCCTAATGACAATAAACAAGGATATAGAACTGAAAGCAAAAGACTTACCACTCAAGGATGCATCCAAGAGATACAGAGTTCAAAAGAGCACTTCAAGAGAGCTTCTCCAATATTCTCAGTTTTCTGAAAGCCCTTTCAAAGCCCTAAACATGAAAATAAATACTAGTGCATGAAACAACCCTTCATGCATAGGGAATTTCGAAATTAAGTCCTTTACAGCTGCCAACCACCTCCTTTAATCGAAATTAAGTCCTTCACAGCTGCCAACCACCTCCTTTAATGTATTCCTTAGCCATGAAGAAAAGCACTATGAGACAGCTTTACTTTTGTGCAGGGAATATGCTGATGAGCTGTCTTATCTGAGTTGACTGAGTTGAAGATTGTGGGGCAATATTGTTGGCTAAAAAAAATCATATTATCAGCATCGTCCATATGAACAGATTGTAGCAAATTAGACACTCCCGTGTCAATCTCCCCTGGTTGAAAAAGACTTGTCCTCAAGTCCTTGTTTGTTTCGTCAATAAGATCATGAAAAGGACTTAAATCAGCTACATTAAATGTTGGGGATACTCCGTAATCTTTAGGTAGCTCAATCTCATAAGCATTTTTGCCAATTCTCTTAAGCACCTTGAATGGACCATCAGCCTTTGGTTTCAGTTTTCCAAATTTGCCCGGCGGAAACCTCTCCTTCCTTAGATGAATCTAGACCAAATCACCTGCATTAAACTCCACATGTTTTCTGTGTTTGTTGGCAGCTTGCATGTATCTCTCATTTTGCTTCTCAATGGTTGCTTTCACACCCTCATGCAGCTTCTTTATCTGCTTAGCTCTTTCATCAGCATCTCCACTAAATTGCTTTGTTGTAGAATGAGGGATTAAGTCCAAAGGACCAGCCGGATTAGCACCATAAACTACCTCAAAAGGACTCTTACCAATATTATGATGCATAGAACGATTATAGGCAAATTCAATTTATGGAAGAATGAGGTCCCATTGCTTAATATTCTTACCAACATAGCTTCTAAGCAAATTTCCCAAGCTTCTGTTTGTTACCTCAGTTTGCCCATCGGTTTGTGGATGATGCGAGCTGCTGAAATTCAAAGAAGTACCCAGCTTCCTCCAAAGAGTTCTCCAAAAATGACTTACAAATTTTGAATCTCGATCATAAATCATAGTTCTTGGAATACCATGCAATTTAACAATCTCCTTAAAATATAAATCAGCAATATGCGATGCATCATTTGATTTATTGCATGGAACAAAGTGAGACATTTTTGAAAATCTGTCAACAACAACCATGATAGAATCCTTGTTCCTTTGAGTTCTTGGCAGTCCCAAAACGAAATCAAGACTCACATCCTCCCATGGAGCATTTGGCACTGGCAATGGAGTGTACAAACCAGAATTTTGACTTCTTGTTTTTGCCAAATGACATAATCGGCATCGCTTCACATGTCTATCCACATCTCTGAACATTTTAGGCCAGTAGAAATTTGATTGAACAAGAGCTAGAGTCTTGTCCCTACCGAAATGTCCTCCCAAAACACTACCATGAGCTTCAACTAGAATTACTTGTCTCAAAGAACAAGATGGAACACACAAAGCATTAGCTCGAAAAAGAAAACCATCAAAGATAAAAAATTATTGAAAAGAACCTGATTTACAATTCTGCCATATTGAGCCGAAATCCACATCATTCTCATAGAGATCTTTGAATGTTTCAAATCCAACCACTTTGACTTCCATTGCTGATAATAAAGAATGTTTTCTGCTCAATGCGTCAGCAACTACATTTTGAACACCAGATTTGTGCTTGATTGTAAAGTTGTAAGATTGTAAAAACTCCACCCAAGCTGCATGCCTCTTGTTTAGTTTGTGTTGGTGATTAATGAACTTTAATGCCTCATGATCAGAATATAGAATAAATGGCTTGGCAAGAAGATATTGACTCCAATAAGACAAAGCTCGATAAATCGCATAAAACTCCTTATCATAAGTAGAGTATTTCTTTCTTGTATCATTCAGCTTTTCACTAAAAAATGCAATGGGCTTTCCGTCTTGACTCAAAACAGCACCAATTCCCATATTAGATGCATCACATTCAACTTCAAACACATTGTCAAAATTTGGTAGAACTAAGATAGGAGCTTCGGTCACCTTTCTTTTTAAAAGCTCAAAAGCATCATTGGCTTCACTAGTCCATTTGAATTTATCACATTTCAGACATTCGGTGATTGGAGCGACAATAGAGCTGAAACCCTTGATAAATCTTCTATAAAACGAAGTTAAGCTATGGAAACTCCTCACATCATGCAATGAAGCAGGTGTTGGCCAATTGAGAATAGCCTCTACCTTACTTTGATCCATCATGATTCCATCTTTTGAAACAACATACCCCAAAAACACCACACTAGAAGTAAAGAAATCACACTTCTTTAGATTAGCATAAAGCTTTTGCTGCCTCAAAATAAGAAAGATCTCTTTCAGATGATTCATATGCTCCTCTTTGCTCTTGCTGTACACCAATATATCATCAAAATAAACTACAACAAATATTCCAATGCATGGCTTAAGTATGTGATTCATAAATCTCATGAAGGTGCTCGGAGCATTAGATAGCCCAAATGGCATAACCAACCATTCATATAATCCTTCTCTAGTTTTAAATGCTGTTTTCCACTCATCTCCGGGCCTCATTCTTATTTGGTGATAGCCACTCCTCAAATCAATTTTAAAGAAAATATAAGCACCACACAATTGATCAAGTAAATCATCTAACCTTGGAATAGGAAAGCGATAGTCCACTGTGATTTTGTTGATGGTGCGACTATCCACGCATATTCTCCAAGAACCATCCTTCTTAGGCACCAACAAGGCTGGAACCGCACAAGGACTCATGCTCTCCTGAATTAACCCTTTTTTCACCAATTCATCAACTTGCTTTTGAAGTTCTTCATGCTCCTTTGGACTCATTCTATATGCTGCCTTATTAGGTAGAACAGCCCCTAGAATGAGATCAATGTGATGTTGGATGTCTCTCAAGGGTGGAAGGCCATGTGGAATCTCTTTTGGTATAACATCTTCAAATTCTTCTAGGATTTGTTTCATGATTGCTGGTGTCTCCTTGTGTTGTTCATGTTCCTCTACTACTACTAGAGCCATAATTTGACCACCCTTGTCTAATTCACCTTTGCATTCATCATAGGACATAAAAGCGCTAACTTTCTTCTTTGGTGCACTGATTTCGGATGGTTGTAATGGAGCTAAGATAATCTTCTTTTCATTCACCTTAAAAGAATAAGTATGTTTGTAGCCGTCATACAACACCCTTCTATCATAATGCCAAGGTCTTCCCAATAGCAAATGACAAGCATCCATAGGAGCAACATCACACCATACTTCATCTTTATAATACTTGCCAATAGAAAATGAAACTAAACATCTTTTAGTTACATTGATGTCATTTCCTTTCTGTAGCCAACATAACTGGTATGGATGAGGATGAGGGATGGTGTCCAACTTTAGCTTCTGCACCATCTCCAAAGATACTACATTCTCAAAGCTGCCGCTATCGATGATCACCAAGCACACCTTGCCAAGAGAAGTGCATTTAGTGTGAAACACATTTTTTCTCACCCAACTTTCATCGTCGGCCACATAGGACACTTGTAAACTACGTTGCAATACAATAGACAAACCATGATCAGCATAAGTAATCTCTTCCTCATCATCATCGTATTTTGGTTCGTCCTTAGCTTCATCCTCTCCTCCATCACTATGATCTTCAACCAAAGTTACAATCCTCCTATTTAGACAATCTGAAGCAATATGCCCAAAACAAAACCATGACATTTGAAGTATTTTCGGCCACTTGGGATAGAAGAATTAGGTGTTTTTTTGTTGCCAACAGATTCTTCACCCTTTTCTTGTACCTTCGTTATCACCTTGCTTTGGACAGTAGGCTTGGAACTTCCTGCTCTTGTATAGCCTTCTTTTGAGCCATACCGAATACTCTTTTCAAACTTATGTTGCTTTTCAACTTTTAATGCCAGCTTGCTCACATCATTTAAAGACCAATATGGCTGTAGTTGAACAACTTTAGCAATCTCATAGTTCAGACCTCCTAGGTATCTTGCGATTGTTTGCTCTTCCGGTTCCACAAGCTCTCCTTTCAACATCAAATTATCGAATTCTGCAGTGTACTCCTCCACACTAAGATCTTTTTGCTTGAAATCATGTATTTTGAGAAAGATCTCTTGCCTATAATTATGAGGTAAATATTTTCTCTTCAGCTCCCTTTTTATTTTCTCCCATGTAACGATCTTACTCTTCCCCTCACGTTCTCTTTGTTTCTTCATATTTTCCCACCAAAAAGATGCATTCCGTCTAAGTTTGAGTGCCACAAGTTTGACCTTCTTTTGTTCTGGTGGTTCATGAAAATCGAAAATTCTTTCTACTGTATTAAGCCAATCGATAAAATCATCAACATTTATTTTACCTTCAAATTCTGGAATATCTAATCTGGGATTATATTTATTCTGCCACTCGTCTTAGACTTCATTTCTTCTCTGACATCTTCTCGACTCTCTTGGAAGACGAGGTATATCATCATCAGAAGTAAACTCTCGAACGTCATTTTCTTGCTAGTTGTGTCTACTTTGAAGTTCATCGATTATTTCATTTTTTTCTTGTAGAATACGCAGCAATTTTCGTAGCTGCAATCTCAACGACTCAGCGTCATCTTCATGGTCACTACCTTCACCAACTACATCTTTTCCATTCCGCCTTGCCATGATCTCTAGCCTTTAGCTCTGATACCAAACTGATACCGGGGAGGGTAAAATACAGAATGGATTTCGAAAGAAAACCGATAGAATAGTTGTTCAGATAGAAAATGTCATAGGAGACAAGGAATTAATTCTTGATAAAACTTTGATAAAATGAAAAATAGTTCACCACCCAATTTAAAATCAAAAGGGATACAGAAAGATCACCACCCTAATGACAATAAACAAGGATACAGAACTGAAAGCAAAAGACTCACCACTCAAGGATGCATCCAAGAGATACAGAGTTCAAAAGAGCACTTCAAGAAAGCTTCTCCAATATTCTCAGTTTTCTGAAAGCCCTTTCAAAGCCCTAAACATGAAAATAAATACTAGTGCATGAAACAACCCTTCATGCATAGGAAATTTTGAAATTAAGTCCTTTACAGCTGCCAACCACCTTCTTTAATCGAAATTAAGTCCTTCACAACTGCCAACCACCTCCTTTAATGTATTCCTTAGCCATGAAGAAAAGCACTATGAGACAGCTTTACTTTTGTGCAGGGAATATGCTGATGAGCTATCTTATCTGAGTTGACTGAGTTGAAGATTATGGGGCAATATTGTTGGCTAAAAAAAATCATATTATCAGCATCGTCCATATGAACCGATTGTAGCAAATTAGACACTCCCGTGTCATAGCTTTACAGGATCAAACTACGAAACTCAAAGCATAGAGAAATAAGTAGAAACAACAGGACAACAGGCTTAACATACACGAATTAAAGAATATAATATGGAAAAATAACAATTCAGAGATAATATGCAGAGAATTTGAAGCATAAAAGGAAAAGGTGCTGAAGACTACATTTTCCATCCAAAAATTTCAAGGTACTAAATAAGAAATTATCAAAAATATCCCTAGTAACAATATGTAGAAACTCTAACAATGATAATATACAATCCAGACTAATGACTTTACCTTCTCTAGGCTTTCATCCTTATCAATAATTACTAAAGTTTTTCCTCTGCCTGCAGAAACTTCAACCTGCAAAGCATTATACCAACTGCTCAAGAATGATTTACATCAACAATTTAACAGAGAGAGACAAAGAGAATACTAACTGGAGCTATTTCCCATGCAAATAAACAACTATCTCGTGCAGTTATACCGTGCTCGTTGCTGCATAAGCATCCTACAGAACCAAAAGAATGAACATCTGTGATAGTTCCACGAGCTATGAGATAAACCATAATATGTAGGAAAATAACCTCATTGTCAAAACCATAGAACTGTCCAGGAAAACAATTATTTCACTTTGTATACCTTACTTTTCCAGAGTTATTATATTTGAGAAGAACGGTATCCAGAGTGATATCCAAGGAAAAACTAGATCAGTAAGAAATTTAATAAACATCCTCATGTCAAAGTTCTGAAACTACACAAGCTACATTGCAAGAAGACGACTTTCTCGGTTCTGTCAGTAAAATGAAACTAGTGGACAACAACAATTTTAAACCAACAGGAATCCTGAATCAATGCAACTTCATTAATAATTTTTTTTCTTCCAAGTAAATTCCTGCTATAAATAGCCTTTACGCATTAAGAATCAATATCCCACAAAACAATCAGTCTTACCTGGTCTTCTCTTGTTATCGAATGATGATCAGCACATAGTTCAGAACACATTCCCATGGCATAGTCATTGTATACATCCCAAAGGCCATCCTTCAGCGTTCCATCAACTAGACTACTAGAGTATCGTTTCCAAACCGAGATCCTTTTCTGTATAATCATCGTAGAATCGTGTGTTGATGCTCGAAAAATCTGAGTTAGAAGACTACTCAAATGGACAATGCACACATGTCCAAAATAAAATTCAGTAAACACGGTAATATTTCAGTGAGATGAAGAAAGTTGCCATACTAGTTGAAGAAGGGGAAAGAATGAGAGAGTAAACTATTGTCTTCATAAGTTCCAAGAAATCTTATATATTGACCAATGCAATTTATATATGTAATAGAACGGTTAAAGTTGCCGAACACAAGGAGAAAATGACAGACCATGATCCACAAAGGAGATGTTAGTAGAGATTTGTCTGATTAATCTTAGCTTTGAATATGAATCCATAAAAATGAAATAAAAAAAGACCCACATGGACAAGGGGCAAAATCACAACTTTGGGTAACTTAGTACTTCATGAGGATATGGAGACATAGGGAAACAGGTAACAGTGAGGTACATAACCTCTGTTTAGTACATATCCAATTTGCTTACGAAACTGCTTTAAAATTTACAAGCTGGGGTATGTGAAAGATACATACTTGGGAAAACCATTTTGAAGGGTTTAGGACCCAAATCTTGTTCTCTTAATCAATCCCCAGTTCATGGATACTTCACAGATAAGACAATAAGCCATGAGTGAAAAAATTATATAAATTACATATAATTTTTCAGTTAATCTTTAAGTGCCTATTATATGAAACCATAGCCACCAAAAACAATCTGAAAATTTTGAGAAACAATTTCAGCTATTATTTTCCCTGGATATGTGAAGAAATCATTGAGGATGGAAGTCATGTAAACCACCAACCTTGCTTCTGCAATATATTTAGGGGCTTTTGACATGCTCTCCATGCCACCAGCTACAACTACACTGATGCCTAACTGGATACTTTGTGCCGCCAACATTGTAGCTGTGAACATAAAATAAACAAGTTATTTGTAGTACTTGTCAGCCAAAAGGTCTGTAGTAGATCTTAATGAAGATTGTACCTATGCACAAACTTTGTTAACAGTAGTACAGATGACAGTATTTGGTATTCCAGCACCCAATGCAGCCTGCCTAGCAGGAGCTTGCTCGAGATTTGCGCACAAAACATTGCAGAAAAAGACTTCTTGCACAAGTACAACATCAATCACAGCTCTTTTAAGAGCACCTAAGCAATTTGGATGATATCTCAGAATATTTAATAGGTTAAAAAGATAAAGAGATGAAAAGATGGGAGAAAGAAAATAGTCAGTCTTACATTCTATCACTATAGATCCAAGTTTAGTCGCAGATAAAGAAGACAAGGCACCAAGAAAACCACCCATTGGTGAACGTGCAACACTGACAACACATAAATCTGTTCATAAGATGGAAAAAATGAACATACATCACTTGACACTGCATATAATATCCATAGCATAACTGTATTGAATTGACCTTATTCTTAAACAGCAAAATTATCCACCATTTATTAGCTGATGATAGTATGAAAAATTCACATTATTCATGACTTCCAAATTAAAGTCATTCTAGAATGGCTCTACATTGAACTGGTGTTGCTAGAGAGTATAAAAGCATTTGGAAATGTATCCCAATAACTTCAGACTCTCTACATAAGTACAGGTTTGAACTGACTTCTATTTGATCTCATGACAATTAAACCATATGCTAAGGTGTCAAATGATAACAAACTGCAATAGTTATCAAATTTTAAACATCAATACCCAGAATCACTATCAAGCTAGATCATTGCTATCTACTGAAGCAGAATAAAACATTCCTTAAAGCCACTACATTGTCTTCCACGTGTACAACCTTCTGGATCTCAGACATCTCAATGGTTGGATGAATGTAGAATAGAAATTTGTTTCCAAACTGTCTCACCTAAACCTTTTCTATTATCTTAATGAATGGATGAATGTAAAGTAAAGAGAACAATTTTAGGAACTTAATTCACTTGAATAGATGGGTCATAATTAAATCCAGAAAAGGTAAAAGAAGTTTTCTTTTAATGCAAGTTCAAAAGTTTCTCCAGCAAGTCCTATTACTAGTCATTGCCAAAATCACATTCTTGATTAAATATCAATTATAGACATGGTGGAATTACTTGGGTTCCTAATCGGATAAATCTGCCATCAGAAACACACTGATATGCCATGCCAAAATCGTTGGTAGCTAACAGCTGGGAAAGCTTCTTTTGGGCCCGACACTGCCAAAATCAGTTCTATACACTCCACTAGAATTTCGTTGATGAGACTTAATTCAATAAGATTAAGGAAGTAATATAACCTAAGGGCAACTGAGAATAAACTCAAGGGTCAAGTTTTTATAGTAGTAGTACCAACGATAAACAAACAAGATATATGATCAGATGTAGTTTTATGGGACAAGGAATAATATAAACAAGATGAAAGAAGGATTCATGAACAAAATAACAAAGGAAAAAAAATTTTAAACTGTATTTCTAAAGAACAAGATAGACCTTCTTTTTATTTATTTGTTTGTTTGTTTGTTTGTTGTTTGTGATATTGCTTTGAAAATTTGATACCTTTTATCAATCATTAAGCACTCTGCAAGAACAATCTGATATATCTTGTGTACAGGCTAAAAGGTCTAAAAAAGAACTTTACCAGCAAAAACACACATTTTGATGAACAGCAAGGATAGACACAACCATAAAACGAATCCAGAATCATGACTACACTTCTTGTCATGATTCACATTGTTATGGCTTGTCGATAAGGTTTGTATCCTTAAAATCAAAAAGGGTACCGAAACAAAGGGAAATAATACTTTCTGAACAAAACCAATCTTATTATTGTGGTTCACTCCACGATCTGTATGCCACTTGGCTGTATCTGATCTGAAGCCATCGCTGCATGTTACGTGAATAAATGAAGTGTAAAAGTTCACGGAAGTGCCTAATTTATTACAAGACTTTACTGACATACAATGTCTTATAGTTTTTAATTCAGTCAACTCAAATATAATAGTTCATGAGTACATTCCTTATATAAAGTTATAATTATTTGAAAATACTTTTTTTCATGACAAAAAAATGTATTAAAAAAATTGGTTACCAACCGTAAAATACTTAATTTTGAAATTTTCTATGCATAAAGGGTTGATTCATGCACTAGTACTTATTTTGGTGTTGAGGGATTAGAAAGAGGTTTTAGAAACTGATGATATTGGTAAAAGCTCTCTTGGAGTTTTCTCTTAAAACTCTATATCTCTTGGATGCTTCCTTGAGTTGTGAGTCTTTTATTTTTTAATTTTATATCATTGTTTAATTTTCTTGGGGTGGTGAACT
This sequence comes from Musa balbisiana, assembly GCA_004837865.1. Taxonomy (NCBI): domain Eukaryota; kingdom Viridiplantae; phylum Streptophyta; class Magnoliopsida; order Zingiberales; family Musaceae; genus Musa; species Musa balbisiana. The sequence continues at coordinate 16,096,434 of CM017194.1, read as the reverse complement.
TTCTGTATCCCTTTATGATTTTAAACTTGGTGGTAAGCTATTTTTCGATCTTATTAAAGTATTATTGTGAGTTCGTTCTTTTTCTATCCGAAAAACTTATTCTAGTAAATACAACTATACTACCGGTTTTTCTTTCGAAATCCATTCTGTATTTTAACCTCCCGGTATCAGTTTGGTATCAAAGCTAAATGTTAGAGATCATGGCAAAGTGGAATGAAATAAATATAGTTGGTGAAGGTAGTGGCCATGAAGATAATGCTGAGTCATTAAGGCTACAGCGATAAAGATTACTGTGTATTCTACAAGTAAAAAATGAAATAATTGAATAACTTCGAAGTAGACACAACTAGCATGAAAATGATGTCCAAGAATTTACTTCTAATGATTATACTATTTGGATCGAGTCAGCACTAAGAGGGGGGGTGAATTAGTGCAGCGGTAAAAACATTGATTTCGAAAAATATTCGTTCGTTGAAAACTGATTGGAAAGATATTAACTTAAAATATTTTTGTAAGCGTGTAATGAGAAAGTAGAGCAGTGAGTAAGTAAAATAATTTGCAGCAAAGGTAAACAACAAAGTAAAAGGCGGCAAATTGATTTTATAGTGGTTCAGTCATCGTGACCTACATCCACTCCTGATTCCTCTTCCGTTGAGGCCACCGGCATCCATTAACTGTCTTCCTTCAATGGCGAAGACCAACTACCCTTTTACACCCCTCTTCTCATTTTCACAGGTTTAAGAGACAATCTTTTACAAGCGCTCACTCCTCTCTAAACAGAATTCTAAACTTAGAATTAGAGTAGAGGATCTCTCAAGTGATTACTATAGCATTTTCCCACTTTTAAATTCTCTGTGCTTGTGTATGTTAACCAGGGATGAGAGAGGTATTTATAGGCTTCAAGTGGATTCAAACTTGGAGTCTAAAAATGTCTCATCCCTAGTTTTCGGGATACTAACAGTACCATCAGTTGTGTTGGGCGGTACCACTACCCAATCTAGCGGTACCACCTCCTGATAGTCTCTAAGAGATTGTGTTTGGGCGGTACTACCGCCTGACATACTCTCGGAGACTGTGCCACGACGGTACCACTTGTTGGATCACTATTTAGGCCTTTCACTTGGCCCAACATAGCCCAAACTTAGGCCCAATTGACTCCCAATTAAGTTGACCCAATTCTAACCTAATTATGTGCTAACTATGAATTTTAACACATTTACTAAGCTAAATAAGTCTGTAAGTCTAGGTTTCTTCTAGCGAACTTCCGATGATTTCTCGGTAATGTTCCAACGAACTCTCGGCAAGCTCCTAGACTTCACGACGATCTTCTTAGCGAGATCCAATAAGTTTCTTTGGAAAGCTCCTAGACTTCTTAGTTAATTCTGGCAGAACTTCTGATGAACGTCCTGACTTCCGATGAACTCTTGAACTCGCAACGAAATCTCATTTTTCACTCTCGGACTTCATTTTGCTTTATACCTTAATTGCTATCAAAGTTAATCTTGCACACTTAAAATCTACTTCGATCTAGACAATTATTATAAATCTTGAATCAAATGTTGCTCGATATGTCATTGGTTCATCAACGCTTTGTTCAATTCTTCGACGCATCGTCCTCTCTTGCGGCTTATTACCTAATCGACCAGTTGACCTCTGCAACTTTGATTTTCTTAGCGCAATTTCCGCTCTTCTTGGCCTGATGCCCAAACCTATGGCTCGAAGCCTTCTACTGATATGTTGACCGATCCTTTGGCTCGACATCCAATCTTTTAACATGTTTCTCTCCGACCCAACATGATTCTTCCTGCTTTTAATTGTCTCTCCTTGATGGAAGCATCTTGCGTCACTCAAAATGTAAATTAAATTATAAACACTCAATTGGTTTCATTATCAAAATCCAAGATTCAATAATCTCTCTCTTATTGATGGCGATAACCAATTGATGACGGAGTTTAAATAAACTCCCTCTATCAATATGTCATATTAATAGAAACTTTGAAATTATAGTAATTCACTATTGCATACAACATGAGTATTGAAATAACCAATTTATCACATCATTACATGCATTATAAAATTATGCATAATCAAAATATCCAAGTACATCATCCCATGCATGATTATTATCATAACTTCTCCCCCTTTGTCATTAACAAAAAGGAGAAGTGCATTTAGTAAGTTTCAAATCATTACATTATAAATATAATCTCAAGTTTTATCATCATAGTATTTTAACATTGCATGCAACATGAGTATTGAAATAACTAATTTATCACATCATTGCATGCATTATAAAATCATGCATAATCAAAATATCCAAGTACATCATCTCATACATGATCATTATCATAACTTCTCCCCTTTTTTCATCAACAAAAAGGAAAAGTATGTTTAGCAAGTTTCAAATCATTACATTACAAACATAATCTTAAGTTTTATCATCATGTAGCTAGCAATAATTTTGAATTTTACAAGTTTGTAAATTTTGCTAGATGTGTAAGTTAGCATTTTTTGCTTCTTGAGATAGGCAAGAAAGCACTTATACTTCTCTTGATATTGCAAGCTAGCAATTCTTGGTGATGTTTAAGATAGCAAGTTCTATATCATGCAAGCTAGTAAATTTTACAATATTTTAGAATATGCAGATAGCAATTTTGAGATATTCAAATATCAAACCTTTGCTTCTTGAAATATACAAGTTAGCAATCTTTGCTTCTCTTTTGAGATGAGCAAGCTAGCATGTTTTTGCATCTTCTTGAATTACACAAGTTAGCAAATTTTTGCTTCTTCTTAAAGCATGCAAGCTAGCAAAATTTGCTCCCCTACGTTATTGTCAAATAGAAGGGAAGAATATAATATTATAATTTTTTTTCCTTTTAGTAAATAACAAAAAGAAACATGGGAGTTCAAAAACATGATCTTGATTCATAGAAAAATCTCATGTATTAAATATCGAGAAAAGATCATGATTGGATAAAAAATAAATCTTAATCATAAAGTGTTCTTGTAAGAAATGCCAAGTCATCATTATTATCACATTGGGCATGATACTAAATCAATAAATTTTCAAATCAATATTATTTGGGTATGTATGATACCAATGTTGAATCTCAAATTTTGATGATAAAACATAGTGTTTATCTGATTTACATTTTGAGTGATACAGGAAGCTTCGATCAAGGAGAGACAATTGATATAGAAAGAATCATATTGGGACGGAGTGGAACATATTAGAAGATTGGACGTCGAATCGAAGGATCGGTTGATGTGTCGACAGAAGACTTCGGGCCGAGAATTCTAGTATTGGGCCAAAAAGAACGAAAATTGCACTAAACAAATCGGAGCTACGAAGGTCAATTGGGCAATAGGATGCAAGAGAGGACGATGTGCCGAAGAATCAGATGAAGCGTCAAACCAATGACATGACCAGACAACTTTTGATGAGCTTTGTAATAATTTGCTAGATCGAAGTAGGTTTTAGGTTTATTGAGTCGGCATTGGGGTGAAACAATGCCAACTCAATTAGGAGCCAATTGGGCCTAAATTGGAAGTGATTTGGGTTCATTGGGAGGCCCATTCAATGACCCAAATGTTGGGCCAAGTGGTGGCACCGCCAGAATTGGCGGCAGAACCACTTGTGGGTTGGAAAACTCGAAAAACTCGATCTCCGAGATGTCAGGTGGTGGTATCACTAGATTGGGTAGTGGTATCGCCCAGTGATAGTGTGTCAAGTGATGGTACCGCCAGACTGGGTAATGGTACTGCTCAGTGTCTGGCTACAGGTGGTGGTACCGCCCGTACCCTAAAATCTCGGGGATTTAAATTTTGGGCTCCAAATTTGAATCCATTTGGGGCCTATAAATACCCCACTCTTTCCTAGTTAGGACAACAAGAATTGGGTAGAAATGGGCAAAGAATCTTTGACGAAAAAGAGTTTAAAATGCTTGAAAAGTGTTGAGTGTTCCCCTCCACCTCTTAGAGTTTAGAGTTCATTCTAAGAGAGGTGTGAAACTTGTAAAGGTTTTCTCCTGAGCCTATCAAGAGGAAAATAGAGTTATAAAGAGGTGGTTGGTCTTCGCCTATTAAAGGAAAACCGATAGTGGATGCCGGTGGCCTCGACGAAGGAGGAATCGTGAGTGGATGTAGGTCACGATGACCGAACCACTATAAAATCTGGTTTGCATTTATTTTGAGCAAATTACTTTCATAGCAAACTTCCTCCTTACTTCACGTTCAAAGTTAAGCATTTCCGAAATGGGTTTAATCGAAACGAAAGATTTTCGAAATCGATGATTTTACTGCTACATTAATTCACACCCCCCCTCCCCCTCTTAGTGCCAACTTGTTCCTAACAACCAAAACATGGTTTCAAGTCTTCAATATATAACATGTATAGTTTCAAACCATTACTTTTTATCCTTGCTTCATACATGATACCAAAAATGAATCAATCATCACTATGAGCATATCATATATGATACTAAGACATTAAAATTTTTAAGCATTTATCACTTCATGATTGTTGGTACCAAACATTCATCATTTATTTTCTCCCCCTTTATTATAGCCAAAAATAGGGAAATAGGACAAAGGTGTAAATATTCAAGTCATCATATGGAAGATATAAGAAAAAATTGGTGATGAGATATCAAATCATGAATTCAAGGAATTCAAGGAAAAAAAAAATCATATCATAAAAGATAAGATAATGTGAATACCAAAAGACATGATTCATATAGTAAATCTCCTCTTTAAATAAAATACTAAGAAAAAATCGTAGGAGCACAAAGAAGAGATCTTGATTCAAAAAAATTCTCAAGCAATTCCAAGAGATCAAGATCATGATTTGGATAAAACGCATTCAAATTCAAATCATCAAATCACCAAAATTCCTTTCAAGAGATTCAAAATGGTATAAATAACTTTATCAATCTCTTAGTGAAAAATCGATAAGATTAAAGAAAAAGAAATTTTCAAGGAAAATACTTTTCTCTCTTTAGTTGTTTCAACTTAAGTGATTTGATTTCACACAAGCATATCTTTGTCTCTTATGCCAAACAAAATATGCATCATCGTTTAAAAACAAAGTTCATCACGACAAGATCAATAAGCCATACATCACAAAGATCATCATGCATAATTTCAAAAATAAACTCATTGAGCATGATTTCAAATCATCATTACTTCAAATCATCATTCATAATTAAATAATTAAATCATCATGCATGATTTCATTAATCATAAAGTATTTTTAATCAAAATAATTTTTGACATAAAGTAAAATGATTTATAAATTCAAATCATCATAACTTAAATTTACAAATTGTTCATTTTTAATTAAGTGAATCTAACTTGTCATGTAATTATCATGCTTTAATTTTTTTTAAATGAAAAGAAGCATGATATTTTTTTATATTTATTTATTTATTTATTTTTAAATTTAAAAATAACTCATGAAATGCATCATGTAGTTTCAAAATAAAGTAAAGGAGTTTTGTTTGAGTTGTTTACCTCATTGTCGAGAGTCATCAAAGCGAAGTTCATCGTTTCGTCTTCATTAGTTTGCTCTTTGTCATGGATGAGCTCGATTCATCCTAAGCTACATTGAATACTTTCTTCTTCTTTGACAACTTCTTTTTAAGTTTATTTTTATTCTTTAATTCTTATTTCATAATTTTTTTAAATTTTATAGTGAGAAGTTCAAAGTCATCATCATCATCACTTAGTTATCACTCAAGTGATATTCTAGTGTTTGAAGTGCCAAATCCTTCCTGTTCTTTGGAAGGTTGTTCTCATATTCATTTTGCACCATATAAGTCATTTCATAGGTCATCAAAGACCCAATAAGTTCTTCAATTGGAAAATAGTTCAAGTCCTTTGATTCTTGTATTGCTATTACTTTCGAATCCCAATTTTTAGAAAGTGATTATAAAACTTTATTCACAAGTTCAAGATTCTAAAAACTTTTACCAAGAGCTTTTAAACTATTGATGACATTTGTAAAATGGGTGTACATGTCTCCAATAGTCTCACTTGGTTCCATACGAAATAATTCAAAATCACGTATCAAAATATTTATTTTAGAGCCTTTAACTCTACTAGTGCCTTTGTGTGTAATTTTGAGTGTTTGCCAAATGTCAAAAGTCATTTCACAAGTAGAAACCCGATTGAATTAATTTTTGTCTAAGGCGTAAAATAAAGCATTCATAGCTCTAGCATTTAAAGAAAAAGTTTTCTTCTTTAAATCATTCCATTCATTCATTGGAGTAGAAGACTTTTCAAAGTCGTTTTCCACAATACTCCATAAATTTAAATCCAAAGAAAGCAAAAAAACTCTCATACGAGTTTTCCAATAAGTGTAGTCCATCCCATTGAACATGAGAGGACGAATGATAGAAAAGCCCTCTTGAAAGCCGAAAAGTGTCATTTCTCTTGGGTGTTAAACCAAACGAGCAAGAACGTGGCCTGATACCAATTATTAGGATCGAGTCGGCACTAAGAGAAAACATCGATTTTAGAAAATATTCATTTATTGAAACCCGATCGAAAAGATATTAACTTAAAAACACTTTCGTAAGCGTGTAATGAGAAAGTAGAGTAGTGAGCAAGTAAAATGATTTGCAGCAAAGGTAAACAGTAAAGTAAAAGGCATCAAACCAATTTTATAGTGATTCGGTCGTTGTGACCTATATCCACTCCTGATTCTTCTTCCGTCAAGGCTACCACATCCATTAACAGTCTTCTTCAATGAGCAAAGATCAGCTACCCTTTTACACCCCTCTTCTCCTTTTCATAGGTTTAGAAGATAACCTTTTACAAGCACTCACTCCTCTTTAAATAGAATTCTAAACTTAGAATTAGAGGAGGGCATCTCTCAAGTGATTACTACAGCGTTTCCCCACTTTTAAATTCTTTGTGCTCATGTTTGTTAACTAGGGATGAGAGGGGTATTTATAGGCCTTAAGTGGATTCAAACATGGAGCCTAAAAATGTCTCAACCTGAGTTTTCAGGGCATTAGAGGTACCATCGCCTGTGCTGGGCGGTACCACCACCTAACACCTTACCACTGGGTGATACCACCACCTAGTCTCGTGGTACCACCTCCTAACAGTTTCTTAGAGACTATGCCTAGGCGGTATCACTACCTAGACTAGTGGTACCATCGCCTGACATAGTCTCGGAGACTATGCCACGACGGTACTACTTGTTGTTGGGAAATCTTGGGGGCGACATCACATGCGCAGCGGAAGATCAAGAAAAACAAAATCCCCAATTTCCCAAAAGGATGTTCATCGTCGTGCGAAGATTGGTGCACATAAATCCGCGAAACAAACTGCGTATAAGATAAATTGTGTTACCTAGGGAGATCGTATATCCCTGTTTCCTTGCAGATCTCTAGGACAGGATGAAGGAGGTCAAGCGTCCTCCTCTCTAGCGGTGATCCACACAACAGGGCTGCGACGACGCTCCTCAAAAACTCCAGGCTTACTCTGAGGTGGAGAGGGGGAGGAGAATAGGAGAGGCAAGCAAAGGCTCTAGCCTATGAGGCTCTGAATCCCTCCTATTTATAGAGGCCCCCTGTCAAACCCTAATGGATCCTCCCCTAATGGGTATTGGATCTGCATCCAATTATCCAAGCCTTTTAGATTAGTGGATCAATATCCAATAATCTCTCATGGGCTTTTATTGGATCTCGTCCATGGGATCCAATAATTCAGGGGCTTATTGGATATCTAATAAGATAGGGACTCTGGCGGATATCTCATACCCGAACCTCTACTCATCGCAATGCCTACCATATGTGTGTGACCCTCTAGGCCCAATATCGAGCTGGCCATGAGTCATAGCTGTTAGAACTCCTTCTGGCTTAGTGAATTATTATCTCTATAATAATTTACTTGACTCATCGACTACGGACATACTAGGCCACTACGCCGTAGTCCCCAGACAATACAAGGGAATCCAATCCATTGGACCTGTCTGTCCTTAGTTATCGTGTACCTATAGTCTCTCATCTATCTAATATCCCAAAGATCGTATATCGAGCATGGTGCTATCAGACCCATACGATTTCTACTTGAGTCTCGCTCTAATCGGATTCTCCGGGAGAACTCTTTCTCTCTCAACCCGAATGACCCTGGCCAGGGATTTGTCTGAGCAAGAACACATGGGATATTCCTCTCATGACGCCGAGAGTGAATGATCCTCTATCGACACTCAATAGCCCTCGTAAGGTCGACTACCACTCACAATGACCAGTTGTACTAGATCTGGGATAGCCAAACCTATAAATCTGGTATCAAAGAGTGGAGCACTCATACAGGACATCCTTGGTGTCTCAAGTCTAAGGACCATATACACCACTAGGACTACGGAATCGCTGTCTGACAATAAGGCATCATCAACCATCCAGTATTCCGTAAGCAGATCAATTAGTCGTCCCATTGAACATGGGAGGACGAACAATAGAAAAGCCTTCTTGAAAGCCAAAAAGAGTCATTTCTCTTGGGTGTTAAACTAAATAAGAAAAATGTGACTCTGATACCAACTGTTAGAAATGAGTCGGCACTAAGAGGGGAGGGGTGAATTAATGCAGCAGTAAAATATCGATTCGAAAAATATTCTTTTGGTAAAAATCGATCAAAAAGATTTAACTTAACAACACGTACGTAATCTGAGAATGTGAGTAGAATATTGAGCAAGTAAAATAATTTGGAGTAAAGTAAACAACAAGTAAAAGGTAACTTGCAGTAAGTTAATTGCTCAAATAAAATGCAAATTATTTATATGTGGTTTTCGTTCGCTGTGGTCTATATTTTTTTTTTTTTTTTTTTTTTTTTTTTTTTTTTTTTTTTTTTTTTTTTTTTTTTTTTTTTTTTTTTTTTTTTTTTTTTTTTTTTTTTTTTTTTTTTTTTTTTTTTTTTTTTTTTTTTTTTTTTTTTTTTTTTTTTTTTTTTTTTTTTTTTTTTTTTTTTTTTTTTTTTTTTTTTTTTTTTTTTTTTTTTTTTTTTTTTTTTTTTTTTTTTTTTTTTTTTTTTTTTTTTTTTTTTTTTTTTTTTTTTTTTTTTTTTTTTTTTTTTTTTTTTTTTTTTTTTTTTTTTTTTTTTTTTTTTTTTTTTTTTTTTTTTTTTTTTTTTTTTTTTTTTTTTTTTTTTTTTTTTTTTTTTTTTTTTTTTTTTTTTTTTTTTTTTTTTTTTTTTTTTTTTTTTTTTTTTTTTTTTTTTTTTTTTTTTTTTTTTTTTTTTTTTTTTTTTTTTTTTTTTTTTTTTTTTTTTTTTTTTTTTTTTTTTTTTTTTTTTTTTTTTTTTTTTTTTTTTTTTTTTTTTTTTTTTTTTTTTTTTTTTTTTTTTTTTTTTTTTTTTTTTTTTTTTTTTTTTTTTTTTTTTTTTTTTTTTTTTTTTTTTTTTTTTTTTTTTTTTTTTTTTTTTTTTTTTTTTTTTTTTTTTTTTTTTTTTTTTTTTTTTTTTTTTTTTTTTTTTTTTTTTTTTTTTTTTTTTTTTTTTTTTTTTTTTTTTTTTTTTTTTTTTTTTTTTTTTTTTTTTTTTTTTTTTTTTTTTTTTTTTTTTTTTTTTTTTTTTTTTTTTTTTTTTTTTTTTTTTTTTTTTTTTTTTTTTTTTTTTTTTTTTTTTTTTTTTTTTTTTTTTTTTTTTTTTTTTTTTTTTTTTTTTTTTTTTTTTTTTTTTTTTTTTTTTTTTTTTTTTTTTTTTTTTTTTTTTTTTTTTTTTTTTTTTTTTTTTTTTTTTTTTTTTTTTTTTTTTTTTTTTTTTTTTTTTTTTTTTTTTTTTTTTTTTTTTTTTTTTTTTTTTTTTTTTTTTTTTTTTTTTTTTTTTTTTTTTTTTTTTTTTTTTTTTTTTTTTTTTTTTTTTTTTTTTTTTTTTTTTTTTTTTTTTTTTTTTTTTTTTTTTTTTTTTTTTTTTTTTTTTTTTTTTTTTTTTTTTTTTTTTTTTTTTTTTTTTTTTTTTTTTTTTTTTTTTTTTTTTTTTTTTTTTTTTTTTTTTTTTTTTTTTTTTTTTTTTTTTTTTTTTTTTTTTTTTTTTTTTTTTTTTTTTTTTTTTTTTTTTTTTTTTTTTTTTTTTTTTTTTTTTTTTTTTTTTTTTTTTTTTTTTTTTTTTTTTTTTTTTTTTTTTTTTTTTTTTTTTTTTTTTTTTTTTTTTTTTTTTTTTTTTTTTTTTTTTTTTTTTTTTTTTTTTTTTTTTTTTTTTTTTTTGTTCTTGGATTTGTGTAATGAGAATTAGATCATAATGAGATCACGATAATGAGACTGATTCACCTTTAAACACAGATCCTAAATAATCCCGGTCATAGGTTACTCGAGAGGGACATCGTGATAACCGGACAGACTGGTGTGTTGTATACCCATCCATATGATGGATGGAGCGTCTTATATCTGCTCGTGTGGGGACACTAGGGATATAGTACAAGTGCTCATATATATATATATATATATATATATATATATATATATATATATATATATATATATATATATATATATATATATATATATATATATATATATATATATATATATATATATATATATATATATATATATATATATATATATATATATATATATATATATATATATATATATATATATATATATATATATATATATATATATATATATATATATATATATATATATATATATATATATATATATATATATATATATATATATATATATATATATATATATATATATATATATATATATATATATATATATATATATATATATATATATATATATATATATATATATATATATATATATATATATATATATATATATATATATATATATATATATATATATATATATATATATATATATATATATATATATATATATATATATATATATATATATATATATATATATATATATATATATATATATATATATATATATATATATATATATATATATATATATATATATATATATATATATATATATATATATATATATATATATATATATATATATATATATATATATATATATATATATATATATATATATATATATATATATATATATATATATATATATATATATATATATATATATATATATATATATATATATATATATATATATATATATATATATATATATATATATATATATATATATATATATATATATATATATATATATATATATATATATATATATATATATATATATATATATATATATATATATATATATATATATATATATTATGATGTTCTTGGATTTGTGTAATGAGAATTAGATCATAATGAGATCACGATAATGAGACTGATTCACCTTTAAACACAGATCCTAAATAATCCCGGTCATAGGTTACTCGAGAGGGACATCGTGATAACCGGACAGACTGGTGTGTTGTATACCCATCCATATGATGGATGTAGCTGGTCTTATAGCTGCTCGTGTGGGGACACTAGGGATATAGTACAAGTGCTCATTCGAGAATGAGTTCACTGATTGATCCGCTTACGGAATACTGGATGGTTGATGATGCCTTATTGTCAAACAACGATTCCGTAGTCCTAGTGGTGTATCTGGTCCTTAGACTTGAGACACCAAGGATGTCTTATATGAGTGCTCTACTCTTTGATACTAGACTTATAGGTTTGGATGTCCCAGATATAGTATAACTGGTCATTGGGAGTGGCAATCGACCTTACGAGGGCTATTGAGTATCAATAGATGATCATCCACTCTTGACGTCATGGGAGAAATATCTCATGTGTTCTTGCTCAGACAAATCCCTGGCTAGAGTCATTCGGGTTGAGAGAGAAAGAGTTCTCCGAGAGAATCCGATTAGAGCGAGACTTGAGTAGAAACCGTATGGGTCTGATAGTATTATGTTTGATATACGGTCTCTAGGATATTAGATGGATGAGAGACTATAGGTACATGATAACTGAGGACAGACAGGTCCAATGGATTGAATTCCCCTATATCATCTAGGGACTATGGTATAGTGGCATAGTACGTCCGTAGTCGATGAGTCGAGTGAATTATTACAGAGATAATAATTCACTGAGCCAGAAGGAGTTCTGATAGCTATGACTCACGGCCAGCTCGATATTAGGCCTAGAGGGTCACACACATATGGTAGGTATTACGATGAGTAGAGGTTCGGATATGAGATATCCGCTGGAGCCCCTATCTTATTGGATATCCAATAAGCCCCTAAATTATTGGATCCCATGGACGAGATCCAATAAGAGCCCATGAGAGATTATTGGATAGAGATCCACTAATCTAAAAGGCTTGGGTAATTGGATGCAGATCCAATACCCACTAGGGGAGGATCCATTAGGGTTTGATAAGAGGCCTCTATAAATAGGAGGGATTCAGAGCCTCATATGCTAGAGCCTTTATTTGCCTCTCCTATTCTCCTCCCCCTCTCCACCTCAAAGCAGGCCTGGAGTTTTGAGGAGCGTCGTCATAGCCCTGCTGTGTGGATCCCCGCTAGAGAGGAGGACGCCTGAACTCCTTCACCCTCTCCTAGAGATCTGCAAGGAAACGGGGATATACGATCTCCCTAGGTAACACAATCTATTCTATACGTAGTTTGTTTCGTGAAATTTTGCGCATCAATCTTCGCACGACGACGAACATCTTTTTGGGAAATTGGGGATTTTGTTTTTTCTTGTTCTTCCGTTGCACATGTGATGTCGCCCCAAGATTTCCAACATGTGCCACCTGTTGAGTTACTGTTTGGGTTTTTCACTTGGCCCAACACAACCCAAACTTAGGCCCAATTGACCCCTAATTGAGTTGGCCCAATTCTAACCCAATTATATGCTAACTACGAATTTTAAGACATTCACTAAGCTAAATAACTCCGTAAGTCTAGGTTTCTTCTGGTGAACTTCCGGTGATCTTCCAACGAACTTCCGACGATCTCTCAGCAATGTTCCAATGGACTCCTGGCAAACACCTAGATTTCATGATGATCTTCTTGGCAAGTTCTGACGAGCTTCTTTGGCAAGCTCCTGGACTTCTCAGTCAATTCCAGTAGAGCTTCCGACGAATGTCCAGATTTCTAACGAACTCTTAGACTCCTAACGAAATCTCGTTCTTGACTTTGGGACTTCATTTGCTTTATGCCTTGAT